>JAACNH010001053.1:0-106731 GCA_019447015.1 Hymenochirus boettgeri | reverse complement strand
CATCTAGTTATCCATGTTTATTTGGTATGTGTTGTAATTATATAAGGAATAATGCACAGTGTAAGGGAACCTATGGAGATGGTAATTAATCTGTAAGGGAGGGAACGTGTTCTAACCAGGAACCTATGGAGATGGTAATTAATCTGTAAGGGAGGGAACGTGTTCTAACCAGGAACCTATGGAGATGGTAATTAATCTGTAAGGGAGGGAACGTGTTCTAATGTGACATCACCAGCACCTGCAAGCCCCTGGCTTGAGCATGCTCAGTTATATCCTGCTGCTGGGACAGAGCATCATCAGCTATATCATAAGCCCGTCTCAAACTTCTTTATTACTTTTTAAAGGACCTGAAAACTCCCCTTAAGCCCCCAAAATAAGTATGTCCCATTCGTTTCTATTATTCACAGGGAGGGGGGAATAAGCGTTCTCACCTCCCTGTGAATAATAGAAACGAATGGGACATACTTAATTTTGGGGGTTTAGTGTTCCTTTAAGTTAGTCACAAGCCTGAAAATATTATTTTCTCCCTGAGGTGTCCATAGGCAGAGGAAAGCACAGATATTGATATTTAGGCTGGATATGCACGACAAGATATAAGGTGTGTGGGCGTGCAGGAAAAAGCTTAAGATCTGTGTGACAGCTGTTGGCCAAAAAGTGAATGGGTCGGACATTTGTCCGTAAAGTTGTCAAGTAGCAATACTTAGTGAAATATATAACAAGCCCGTTTGGGGTACTTACTTTTGTGCAATCTTTACGGTGCGACACACTAAATCACTTCACTCTTCGTCTTCCACCTCTATGGCATTCTGTTTAATATCTGCAACTCTTCATGCCTTCTCTCTTATCTTATTCTCTTTTGTTTTTGCTTCTCTTCGTTTCGTTCTTGAATGTGCTGTGACTTTGCACTTTTTGGTACCTACTTCTCATTAAAACCCCTCGTTCCCCTTTCCCTTGTCGCTCTTTCGCTTCATCTATTGGTCCCCCCTTCTCTGGTAAGGGGATTACAGAGACGGCTCGCCCTGTTTTCCTCTTTGTGGAGTACTTAAGAGCTACGAATCTATGGCAGTCTTTTCTGCCACCCCTCCATGCGGTTGTCCTTCAACCCTTCCCGTTTTGATGCTTTGGCCAGCGTTGGACTGGTGCCTGAGCTTCTGGAAGATTGGACTGGCGGGAAGGACATCACAGATAAAGTTTTAGTTAATGGCCATGCCTGCCAATGAACTCCAGTGCAAAGAAAATAGCCACAGTCCCTCTCTCTCTGACACCTAATTCCACCCACAACATGAAGATAATCAATGCCTAACATTCTAGGCCCATACAATTCATATATCTGCACACTGGCATACATTGTTCAACTAGAAAAGATAATCACTGCACATTACCTGGTCCCATACAATAGCATTATCTGCACACTGGCATACATTGTAAAAAGAAAAGATAATCACTGCACTTCCTAGCCCATACCATATATATTATCCTGCACACTGCATACATTATAAAGCATAGAAAAGATAATCAAATGCACTTCCTGGGCCCCATACACTATCATATTTGCGCACACTGGCATACATTGTAAACTCGAAAAGCAATCAATGCACATTCCTAGGCCCCATATCAATATCATATTATCTGCACACTGGCATAACATTGTAACATAGAAGATAATCAATGCACATTCCTGGGTCCCTACAAATCATATTATCTGCCCTGGCATACATTGTAAACCTAGAAAAGAAATCAAGGCACATTCCTGGGTCCCTCAATATCAGTATCTGCACTACTGCATACATTGTAAACATAGAAAGATAATCAATGCCATTCCAGCCCCCATACATTCATAGTATCTGCACACTGGCATACATTGTAAACATGAAAAGATAATCAATGCACATCCTAGGCCCAATACAATATCAGATTAATCTGCACACTGGCATACATGTTAAACATAGAACAGATTAACAATGCACATTCCTGGGTCCCCCTAACAAGATCATATTAATCGTGCAACCTGGCATACATTATAAACAGAGAAATATATCATCACTTCCTATGCCCCATACAATATCATATTATCTGCACACGCCATACATTATACACAACAGATAATCTGCACTCCTAGGCCCCATACATATCATCATTTTCTGCACCAAAAAATGAAAACTGTTAGACGTTAGGACCCTCCAGAGCGGGTTACCGTTGCCTTGGTTGGAAACGGCTTTCAATTCATGTGATCACGTAAATGTATACTAAAACCCCCTTTGTTTATAATGTATGCCAGTGTGTCATATAAGGTGATATTGTATGGGGCCCAGGACTGTTGCATTTATTATCTTTTCTATGTTATAATGTCTGCCAGTGTGCAGATAATGTAGTAATTGTTATATTGTATGGGGCCCCGGACTGTGCATTGATTTATCTTTTCTATTTTTATAATGTATGCCATGTGCAGATAATCTGATATAGTTGGGGCCCAGGAATGTGTCATTTATTATCTTTCTATGTTTATAATGTATGCCAGTGTGCAGATAATATGAATATTGTATGGGGCCTAGTAATTGTGCATTGAAATTATCTTGTCTATTTTATAATGTTGCCAGTGGTGCAGATAGTGATATTGTATGGGGCATAGGAATGTGCTTGATTATCCTTTTCATTTAAAATGTTAGGCCAGTGGCAGATATTATATTTGTATGGGGCCTAGGAAGTCAATTGATTATCTTTCTATGTTATAATGGTATGCCAGTGTGGCAGATAATATGATTATTGTATGGGCCTCGTAAGGTCCATGATTATCTTTTCTATGTTTATAAAGTATGCCAGTTGCAGATAATCTGATATTGTTGGTGCCTAGGATGTTGCATTGATTATCTCTTTTCCTATGTTTATAATGTATGCAGTTGTGCAGATAATTGAATTTGTATGGGCCAGGAATGTACATTGATTATCTCTTTTCTATGTTTATAATTTATGTCAGTGTTGGCAGATAATATGAATATTTTATGGGGCCTAGGAATGTTCATTGAATTATCTTTCTATGTTTATAATGTATGCCAGTGTGCCAAATAAATGAATTATTGTATGGGGCCTAGTAATGGCATGATTATCTTTTCTATTTATAATGTATGTCAGTGTGCAGATAATATTATATGTATGGGGCCAGGAATGTGCATTGATTATGCGTTTCTAGGGTTCCATATGTTGCCAGTGTGCATATCATATGATTTGTAATGGGGCCTAGGTAATGTGCTTGATTATCTTTTCTTATCTTTAATAATGTATGCCAGTGTGCAGATAATAGATATTGTATTGACCTAGGAATGTGCATTTTGATTATCTTCTCTATGTTTCTAGTAATGCCAGTGTGCAGATAATATGAATTTATGGGGCCTAGGAATGTGCATTGATTATCTTTTCGATCTTTATAATTATGCCAGTGTCCGCTAATATGATATTGTATGGGCCTAGAAATGTGCAGTGATTATCTTCATGTTTGTATAAAATGTTTGAACCAAGAATCTAGTAGCAACTTCTTCCACTAAATTGTAGTTGTCAATTAGCCTCATTGGGTTCATCTCACTCCTTGTATTATATATATTCCCACCACAGTACAAAGATCACAGTTCCCAAGAAGTGGGTTCACACATAACTTACACATCATCCACGTACACCTCCACTTCCCTCCTGTAGCGTGGCTGCAGCAACCGGACACTTGTGTGTATGGGACGCGCTCAGTCCCGCTGTTTTATGACCTGGGAGGCTGATCAAGGGGAGATAGGTAAGAGCCCAGAGGATAGTAGAGTCTTTTAATCTCAAAGCTTTCCTACACACGTTTGACACGGGGCAGACCCACATGCACTATGTGGTGTGCACCCAATAATCGTGCCGTGTATGGCACTGGGGTGGTGGGAAACAGTCCGTTCGTTGTGGATCGCTGCCCGACTGACCGGGGGGATCTCAACTGAAAGACTGTTTTGGCCGACAAGTGCCGCATACACTGCCCGATGACCTATTACTAACTTGTTCTTTTTTATCTACTTTTGAGGGGTTTTAACTGTTCATAGGAAACAGTGTTACTGAGACCGTCAGAACATGCTGCAGGATACCGACTTGTGTCCGTGGCTGCTGTGGGCAGGAACTAAGGAAAAGGGCTCAGCTGCCAGGTAACGCCTCGTTGTATTAGTGGCGACTGACCTATACTGCCCCACCCCCAAGGCCTGGATGTGGCAACCTTAAAAGTTCGTACACACGTACATTTGGGCAAGCCGACCTCTGACCCGGATCACGACACCCGAAACGAACGTTCGGTTAAGCCGAAGTCCGTAGCCTGTTTATTTTGGTTTCTGAGCAAACTCACTATCGTCCCATATGTCCGAACAAACTCTGTCAGGTCCAAACGCACTTAGTACTCTATACGCAGGAACAAAGAGTCCGCAGGACTGTCAGGGACCGGTGGCTTATGGAGAGTCGGTGTAAGTTCCTCACCTTCATTCCTCACTCCCCTTGAAAAATGGTTTTATTGAAGAACGGAGGTAGGACACGGCTCCTTCCCTCCTTTCTTCAATAAAACTGACATGGCAAAAATGATTTTAATAAAAAACCGCTGGAGATTCCCTTTAAGAAGCTAAGTCCACCCCATCCAGTAAATTCCGCCTGACCGACCGCCATGTGTCAGTGTAATCGCGTCTGTGGGGTGAAATTATTGGCTGGTTTCTTCTTTTTTAACCCACAACCCAGCTGCTGTTTGGTTGGAATGGTAATTTAGCCTAAGGCACATTGCTCCCACAGTCCTCTATTGTTAGACCTTCCTGTTACCCATTAGCCCCACCTGGATCGGGGCATGTTACTCTGGAAGACCCCAGTGTAGAGAATTGCTGTCGCCTGAACTTATTGGTAGTGTTTCCATTGTTTCAACCAACAAGGTACCCAAGGGAAATAGAATGAATCGTCTCCTCCGATGACAGGAAAATACCAGCCTGAGTACAATTAGGATTAAAACGCTGGTTCATTCACCATAAAGGATCTAATAGTAAGGAAAGAAGGAGAAATTATTACTTGCCGAAATACGAGAATGTAAATAGTTACAATTACCTTTTCTTTCTTATTTCACTGCTGTTTCCTCCCCGTTCCAATATGGCCTTTAATGGACCTGTGCTCACACAATCAATCCCAAACCATATTGGGGGTTATCAATGCCTTTCATTAGCTCCCCGCCTCTGTCCTTATGGCAACAGACCAAATGAACCTGGATGGCGCCATTTTGTTAGTGCCCGCTATCATTATGCACCCTCATTCTGACTCGTGTGGTGAGTGGGAATGTGGGTACCACGAACGCTGGAACGTCTCTCCGGTAACATTAAATTGGTGGAGAATAACCAGCATCCCCGTCTTCATCATCGGCCATCGACAGAGTAGGCCAGGGGACATACAATAAAATTAGAACCAGACTGGAATGGGGGATATCCATTGTACCTGCATCTCCTCCAGGTCCGGATCTGGCATATCTCATGTGGAAGCCATTGTGCAACGTGCGGAAGGACCGGGATGTGTTTGTCCTGTTCGCTTCACAGCTGTGAGCTGCTCCTTCAATTTTCAGGTCCTTAACCGGTATGTAACTGACCACCCGTGTTCACGTGTAGACCATAACATGTCGCAGCTATGTAGAGACCTACAAACAGGGAGATGAATAAAGTTCTTATCCTTTAAAATGATGCTTAGTTTGAGATACCCAAACAATCAATGGACAACTTTCAAATTCAGATAATATCAGCTGGTCCCTCATGGACATAACGGATGTACAATCACAGCCAATGACTGAAACTAATCTGAGCATGTGCACGCTTGTAAATGAAGCGTATGCCTTAGAAACCGATGGAACGGGGAGGGCCTTCTTTATATCCGTTTAAACATATCCCCGCACTGTATTTGTCACATTGTACCTAATATGTAGTTTGGGGGTGATTTTACTGTTTTACAATGTTTCATTTGAGAGGTGAACGTTCCCTCTAAGAATTCCTTTGGGTTGCCAGATTTTTCATGGCTGTAGAACCTGGACGAACTGCTGTTTGCTGTGTGGCAGCACTTCTTAATATGTGACAATTCCCTGTACATCAAGTTGCCTGTCTCTGCTTGGAGCCCCTCGGCAAAGTCTGGCAACTGTCGGTACATGCCAGAAGAAATTGACATTGCGGCCACCTATACAGCGATTGTACCCACGTCCGGATCTTCAGTGTTTTCCTCCAACACTGAGATGGAAATTGAAAACTCATCTCTCATCCATTTGCAGTGACGCCTCCGGTAGGCGTTTTTCTGTATCCGTTCATACTGTGGTACGGTTCCCATACGGTAACCGCAAACCGGTGCGTTGGGTTATATTGACTATCTGTAATTTCAGTGAGGTCCTTTTGACCGTGGGGAAAGATGGTCTTAGAGTCTCGGTCAGCCCCACGCACAGGAATTACTATTAGCAGGCGAACCACAAGGGATCTCCCCTTACATAACAACCATTCAGACACATGCCAAGAGGTAAGTAGCGGTGGGTACACTAGGCCAAGCTCTAAACAGTGACAGTTTAAATAAAAAAACAAAGCGGTACCGTAAAGAGATACCTGGGCCAAAAATTTTTTGGTTGGGGTTACAGTACACAGTCTTCTGGCAGACGAACAGTTGGTGGGGGGAAGTTACAATGTGTAATAGGAGTTGGGTATTAAGGCCATCAATACACAGTTCAGTAGGAAGTGTAATGATGGACAGATATGGTGGTCTAGGCGGGTGGTATATAAAGTAAACTGCAGTATTTACAGTTCTTTTTTTAAACCAGTAAGTAAAATTTGACATGATTTGGACTTTAATCTTCTAATTTCTTTTAAAAACTGTTTGTTCTTCTCTTTAAGCCTAAAGGCTTTGTACCAGATGGAGAACTTTGGTTGCTGCAAGTTCAGACAGCGTTTAGATATTGCTTTCTGATTGGTCAAAAGAAATGTTGACTCTATGGGATTGGCTAAGCTTCCTCCCTGCTCCAGAAAGCCAGAAGGTGAGTAGTTTCATCTATTATCCATGTTATTTTGGTATGTGTTGTTAATTATATAAGGCTAATGCACGTGTAAGGGACCTATGAGATGGAATTATCTGTAAGGGGGAACGTGTTCTAACCAGAACCTATGGAGATGGTAATTAATCTTAGGGAGGGAACGTGATCTAACCAGGAACCTATGGAGATGGTAATTAATCTGTAAGGAGGGAACGTGTTTCTAACCAGGAACCCTATGGAGATGGTAATTAATCTTGTAAGGGATGGACGTGTTCTAACCAGGAACCTATGGAGATGGTAATTATCTGTAAGGGAGGGAACGTGTTTCTAACCAGGATCCTATGGAATGGTAATTAATCTGTAAGGGAGGGACCGTGTTCTAACCAGGATCCTATGGATACGGTAATTAATCTGTAAGGGAGGAACGTGTTCTAACCAGGAACCTATGGAACGGTAATTAATCTGTAAGGGAGGGAACGTGTTTCTAACCAGGATCCTATGGAGATGGTAAATTATCTGTAGTTGAGGTACGTGTTTCTAACCAGGATCCTATGGAGACGGTAATTAATCTGTAAGGGAGGAACGTGTTGCTAACCAGAACCTATGGAACCGGTATTAATCTGTAGGGGGAGAGAACGTGTTCTAACCACGGATCCTGATGAAGATGTAATTAATCTGAGGTAAGGGAACTGTTCTAACCAGACCCACGGAGATGGTAATTAAATCTGTAACGGAGGGAACGTGTTCTAACCAGGAACCCTACGGAGATGGTAATTAATCTGTAAGGGAGGAACGTGTTTCTCACTAGGAATCCTACGGAGATGGTAATTAATCTTGTAAGGGAGGGAACGTGTTCTAACCAGGAACCTACGGAGACATGTAATTAATCTGTAAGGGAAGGTAACGGTTTTCTAACCAGGATCCTACGGAGATGGTAATTAATCTGTAAGGGAGGACGTGTTCTAACCAGGATCCTAGGAGATGAATTAATCTGTAAGGGATGGGAACGTGTTCCTAACCAGGATCCTATGGAGATGGTAATTAATCTGTAAGGAGGGAACGTGTTCTACCAAGGATCCTATGGATGGTATTAATCTGTAAGGGAGGGACGTGTTCTAACCAGGATCCTCATGGAGATGGTAATTAATCTGTAATGGAGGGAACGTTTTCTAACCAGGTCCTATGGAGATGGTAATTAATCTGTAATGGAGGGAACGTTTTCTAACCAGGAACATGGAGATGGTATTAATCTGTAAGGGAGGGAACTGTTCTAACCAGCGGAACCTATGGAATGGTAATTAATCTGTAAGGGAGGAACGTGTTCTAACCAGACCTATGGAGATGGTAATTAATCTGTAAGGGAGGGACCGTGTTCTAACCTAAACCAGGATCCTATGGAGATGGTATTAATCTGTAAGGGAGGGACCGTGTTCTACACCAGGATCCTATGAGATGGTAATTATCTGTAAGGGAGGGAACGTGTTCTAACCAGGATCCTATGGAGATGGTAATTAATCTGTAAGGGAGGGAAACGTGTTCTAACCAGGATCCTATGGAGATGGTAATTAATCTGAAGGGAGGGAACGTGTTCTAAACAGGAATCCTATGTGAGATGGTAATTAATCTGTAAGGGAGGACGTGTTCTAACCAGAACCTATGGAAAATGGTGAATTAATCTGTAAGGGAGAGGAACGTGTTCTAACCAGGATGCCTATGGAGATGGTAATTAATCTGTAGGGAGGGAAGTGTTTCAACCAGGACCTATGGAGATGGTAATTAATCTGTAAGGGAGAGAACGTTTTCTAACCAGGATCCTATGAATGGTAATTACATCTGTAAGGGAGGGAACGTGTTCTAACCAGGATCCTATGGAGATGGTAATTAATCTGTAAGGGAGGAACGTGTTCTAACCAGGACCTATGGAATGGTAATTAATCTGTAGGGAGGGAACGTGTTCTAACCAGATCCTACGGAGATGATATTAATCTGTAAGGGAGGGAACTGTTCTAACCAGAACCTACGGAGCGTGGTAATTATCTGTAAGGGAGATGGAACGTGTTTCTAACCAGGATCCATGGAGAATGGTAATAATCTGTATGGATGGAAGTGTTCTTAACCAGATCCTATGGAGATGGTAATTAAATCTGTAAGGGAGGGAACGTGTTCTAACCAGGATCCTATGGAAGTTGGTAATTAATCTGTGAAGGGAGGGAACGTGTTCTACCAGGACCTATGAGATGGTAATTAATCTGTAGGGAGGGAACGTGTTTCTAACCAGGAATATGGAATAATGGTAATTAACTCGTAAGGAGGGAACGTGTTCTAACCAGGATCCTATGGAGAGGTAATTAATCTGTAGGGAGTGGAACGTGTTCTAACCAGGATCCTATGGAGATGGTAATTATCTGTAAGAGGGAACGTGTTTCTAACCAGATCCTATGGAGATGTATTACTCGTTAAGGGAGGGAACGTTTTCTAACCAGGATCCTATGGGAATGGTAATTTCTGTAAGGGAGGAACGTGTTCTAACCAGGATCCTATGGAGAGGTAATTAATCTGTAAGGGATGGAACGTGTTCTAACCAGGATCCTATGGAGATGGTAATTTATCTGTAAGGGAGGAACGTGTTTCTAACCAGGAACCTATGGAATGGTAATTAATCTGTAAGGGAGGGAACGTGTTCTAACCAGGACCTATGGAGATGTAATTAATCTGTAAGGGAGGGAACGTTTCTAACCGAACTCCTATGGTAGATGGTAATTAATCTGTAAGGGAGGGGAACGTGTTCTAACCAGGAACCTATGGAGATGGTAAATTAACATCTGTAAGGGAGGGAACGTGTTCTAACCAGGATCCTATGGAGATGGTAATTAATCTGTAAGGGAGGGACGTGTTCTAACCAGATCCTATGGAGATGGTAACTTAATCGTAGAGGAGGGAACGTGTTGTTCTAACCAGGATCCTTGGAGATGGTAATTATCTGTAGGGAGGGAACGTGTCTAACCAGATCCTATGGAGATGGTAATTAATCTGTAAGGGAGGGAACGTGTTCTAACCAGGATCCTATGGAGATGGTAATTAATCTGTAAGGGAGGGAACGTGTTCTAACCAGGATCCTATGGAGATGGTAATTAATCTGTAGGGAGGGAACGTGTTCTAACCAGGATCCTATGGAGATGGTAACTTATCTGTAAGGGAGGGAACTTGTTTCCTAACCAGGATCCTATGGAGATGTGTATTAATCTGTAAGGAGGAACGTGTCTAACCAGGATCCTATGGAGATGGATTAATCTGTAAGGGAGGGACGTGTTCTAACCAGGACCTATGAGTGGTAAATTATCCTGTTAAGGGAGAGGAACGTGTTATCACGAGGTCCTCATGGAGATGGTAATTAATCTGTAAGGGAGGGAACGTGTTTCGAACCAGGATCCTATGGAAGAATTAATCTGTAGGGGGAACTGTTCTAACCGATCCTATGGAGATGGTAATATCTCTTAAGGGAGGGAACGGTTCTAACCAGGATCCTATGGAGATGGTAATTAATCTGTAAGGGAGAGGAACGTGTTCTAACCAGATCCTATGAGATCGGTATTAATCTGTAAGGGAGATGGAACGTGTTCTAACCATGGATCCTATGGAGGTGGTAAGTAATCTTCAGGGATGGAACGTGTTCTACCCGGATCCTACTGGAGATGGTATTAATCTGTAAGGGAGGGAACGTGTTCTAACCAGGACCTAAGGAGATGGTAATTATTCTGTAAGAGAGGAACGTGTTCTAACCAGATCCTATGAGATGGTATTAATCTGTAAGGAGGGAACGTGTTTCTAACCAGACCTATGGAGATGGTAATTAATCTGTAAGGAGGGAACGTGTTCTATACCAGGATCCTATGGAGATGGTAATTAATCTGTAAGGGAGGAACGTGTTTAACCAGGACCTATGGAGATGGTAATTAATCTGTAAGGAGAGGGAACGTGTTGTCAACCAGGACCTAGCGTAGATGGTAAATTAATCTGTAGGAGGAAGAACGTGTTCTACCAGGATCCATAACGGAATGGTAATTAATCTGTAAGAGAGGAACGTGTTTCTAACCAGATCCTATCGGAGCAGGAATTACTATCTGTAAGGGAGAGAACGGTTCTACACCAGGATCCTACGGAGATGAATAATCTGTAAGGCGAGGGGACGTGTTCTACAGACACCTACGGAGATGGTAACTTATCTGTAAGGAGGGAACGTGTTCTAACCAGATCCTATCGGATAGATGGTAATTAATTCTGTAAGGGAGGGAACGGTTCTACACGCAGGAGTCCTACGTGGAGACTGGTAATTACTGTAGGAGGAACTTGTTCTAATACGCAGGGATCCTATGGAGATGTAATTATCTTAGGAGGGAACGTGTTCTAACCAGGATGACCTAATGGAGATGGTAATTATCTGTAAGGGAGGAACGTGTTCTAACCAGGACCTATGTGAGATGGTAATTAATCTGTAAGGAGAGTGAACGTGTTCTACCGGATCCTATGGAGATGTAACTTAACTGTAAGGAGGGAACGGTTTCTAACCAGGATCCTTGAGAGGGTAATTAATCTGTAAGGATTGTGAATACGTGTTTTCCTAACCAGGATCCTATGGAGAATGGTAATTAATCTGTAAGGGAGAGAACGTTTTCTAACCAACCAGACCTATGGAGATGTAATTAATCTGTAAGTGAGGGTAACGTGTTCTCACCAGGGGTGGTATCCTATGGAGATGTGAATTAATCTGTAAGGGGATGAACTTGTTGTCTAACCAGGACCTATGGAGATGGTAATATCTGTAAGTAGAGGAACGTGTTCTAACCAGGACCTAAATGGATGGTAATACTCTGTAGGAGATGGAACTTGTTCTACATCATGAAGGATACAAGGGGACGGTAACCAGTTCCTATGGAGATGGTAATTAATCTGTAAGGGAGGGAACGTGTTCTAACCAGGAGCCTATGGAGATCGTAATTAATCTGTAATGGGAGGGCAACGTGTCTAACCAGGATCCTATGGGAATGGTAATTATTCTGTATGGGAGGGAACGTGTTCGTAAACCATGGATCCTATGGAGATGGTAATTATCTGTAAGGGAGGAACGTGTCTAACCCAGGACCTATGGAGATGTAATTAATCTGTAAGGGATGGAACGTGTCTAACCAGGATCCTGATCATGTGTATTAATCTGTACAGGGGGGAACGTGTTCTAACCGGATCCTATGGAGATGGTAATTAATTCTGTAAGCTGGAGGAAACCGTGTTCTAACAGATCCTATGGAGATGGTAATTAATCTGTAAGGGAGGGAAACGTTGTTCCCTAAACACTAACCAGGATCCTATGGAGATGGTAATTAATCTTGTAGGGAGGGAACTGGGTTCTAACCAGGATCCCTATGGATGATGGTAATTAATCTTTTAAGGGGATGGACGTTTTCTAACCGGATCCTATGGAATGGTAAGATCTGTAAGGGGATGGCACGTTGTTCTAATAACCAGGTACCTATGAGATGGTAATTATCTTGTAAGGGAGTTGAACGTTTCTAACCAAGGATCCTATGGTATGAGTAATTAATCTGTAATGGAGATGGACTGTTTACTAACGCAGATCCTATGGAGATGGTAATTAAATCTGTAAGGGGGGAACGTGTTGCTCACCATGATCCTATGGAGATGGTAATTAAATCTGTAAGGATGGAACGTGTTCTAACCAGGTCACTATGGAAATGAATTAATCTGTAAGGGGCTGGACGTGTTCTAACCAGGATGCCTATGGAGATGGTAAATTAATCATGTAGGGAGGGAACTGTTCTAACCAGACTCCTATGGAGATGGTAAGATAAATCTTAAGGGAGGAACTGTTCTAACCAGTCGCTATGGAGATGGTATTAATCTGTAAGATGGAGGGAAACGTGTTCAACAACCAGATCCATGGAGATGGGAATTATCTGCAAGGGAGGGAACTGTTCTCAAGCCATGATCCTAATGGAGATGGTAATTAATCTGTAAGGGAGGACGTGTTCTAACCACTTCCTATGGGAGATGGAATTAATCTGTGGAGGAACGTGTTCTAACCAGGATCTCTATTGAGATGTAGTAATCTGTAGGGAGGACGTGGTTCTAACCTACACCGGACCTTGGAGATTTGTATATGAATCTTAGGGAGGGAACGTTTCTAAACCAGGATCGCTATGGAGATGGTAATGTAATCTGTAAGGGAGGGAACGTGGTTCTAACCAGGATCCTATTGAGATGTTATTAATTCTGTAAGGGAGGGAACGTTGTTCTAACCAGGATCTATGGAGATGTAATTCTGTAAGGAGGGAACGTTATTCTAGAACCAGATCCTATGGAGTGGTAAATTAATCTGTAAGGTACGGGGGGGAACGTGTTCTACCAGGATCTATGGGACTGGTCACTTACCCATCCGGCTGGCCTCTCCCCCGGCCTCGGGCGGCCTAAATGCTAGAGTGGACCGTGTTCTCCCGGCACCTACTGGTCTGGAATCTATCTCTGTATGGGCGGACGTGTTCGAATCCACCTGACTCCTACTTGGATGTATCCTATCTGTTAAGGGGTGGACGTGTTCTATCGCCCATGGATCCTATGAGATGCGTACATTACTCTGTAGGGGGGAACGTGTTCTACTACACCCCGGTCCTATGGACGCTGTGTATCATTCATCTGTAAGGGAGAGTAAGCCGTGTTCTCCACCCGGATCCTATGGAGATGGTAATTAATACTTGTAACGGAGGTGTAACGGTTCTAACAGGATCCTGATGGATAGATGTAATTCATATTCTGGAAGGGAAGGAACGTGTGTCTAACTCAGGATCCTAATGGAGGTGGTATTAATCTGTAAGGAGATGGATACGTGTGTTCTAACACCGGATCCTATGGAGATGCGTCAATTAATCTTTAGGGAGGGGAACGTGTTTTCTACATAACCATGATCCTATTGCCTGAGTTCATTATCGTAAGGCCGAGCCCGTGTTCTACCAACCAGGAGCCTTGGAGATGGTATTCATCTGTAAGGGACGGGACCCGTGTTCTACACCAGGATCCTCTGGCAGATAAACGTAGGGATGGAACTTTTCAATCTCTATGAGGCAGTTGTAACGGGGGCTGTCTAACCGATCCTACTGGACTGGTAACTTAATCGCTGTAAGGGAGGGAACGTGTTCTGACTCAAACGGATACCTACCTGGATCTCATGTTGTAGATGATAAGTAATCGCCTGTAAGGACGATTGAACGAGTGTTCTAAAGGATCCTGATTAGATGTGTAATTAATCTGTAAGGGAGGGAACTGTTTAACACTACGGATCCTAATGAGATGGTCAATATCTGTAAGGGAGTTGGAAGTGTTCTAAACCAGGATACCTATGGAGGATGGTAATTATCTTAAGGGAGGGAACGGTTCTAACCCAGGTCGAAGTTAGAATGTCTGGGGAACTTTACTACGGATATAGTTAATTATTCTGCTAAGGTCGATGGTGACGTGTTTCTAACCAGATCCCTATGAGGGTAATTAATCTGTCAAGGAGAGGAAGTTTCCTACACCAGGATCCTAGGGATGGTAATTAATCTTGTAAGGGAAGGAACCGTTTCTACGACAGGGACCTTGGAATGGTATTAATCTGTATGGGAGGAACGTGTTCTAACCAGATCCTACTGAGATGTGGAATTAAATCTGTACAGGGGAGATGGAACCCGTGATCTAACAATGATCCTATGGTAGATGGGTAATTAATCTGTTAAGGGAGGGACGTGTTCTAACCAGGATTCCTTGGAGGATGGTAATTAATCTGGTAAGGAGATGGACGTGTTACTAACGCAGGATCCTAATGGAGATGGTACTTAATCTGTAAGGGAGGGACGTTTTCTAAACCAGTATCCTATGAGATGTAATTAATCTGTTAAGGGAGGGAACTGTGATCTTAACCAGTGATCCTATGGAGATGGTAATTAATCTTGTAAGGAGGGAACTGTATCTAACCATGAGCCTATGGTTATGGTAATTAATCTGTACAGTGTGAACGTGTTCTAACCAGTGATCCTATGAGATGGGTAATATAATGCTGTAAGGGAGATGGAACGTTCTAACCAGATCCTATGAGAATGGTTAGATTAATCCTGTAAGGGAGGATGACTTGTTACTAACAGACCTATGGTAATGGTAATTAATTCTGTAAGGGAGGACTTGTTCTACCATGAACCTATGGAGATGAGGTAATTAATCTGTAAGGGAGATGGAACGTGTTCTAACCAAGATACCTGGAGATGGTAATTAGATCTTAGAGGAGGCGACGTGTTCTACCAGGATCCCTATAGATGGTATTATCTGTAAGGAGCGGAACGTGTTCTAACCAGGATCCTATGGAAGAGGGTAATTAATCTTAAGTAGGGGAACGTATGTTTCTACCCATGATCCTATGAGATGGTATTAATTGTACATGGAGGGAACGTGTTACTAACCAGACCTATGGAAGATGGTAGATATTCTGTAAGAGATGGACGTGTGGTCTAACCAGGATCCTATGGAGATGGTAATTAATCGTAATAGGAGGGAACGTGTTCAAAAACCAGGATCCATGGAGATGGTAATTAAATCTGGTAGGATGGGGAACTGTTCTAAAACCAGGATCCTATGGAGATGTAATTAATCTGTAGGGAGGAACGGTTTTCTAACCAGATCCTATGGTATGGTAATTATCTGTAAGGGAGGAACTTTTCTACACCGGCTCCTATGGCAGATGGTAATTAATCTGAGAGGAGATGGAACTGTTCTAACCAGGTCCTATGGAGAGTGAATTAATCTGTAAGGGGGAGGGAACGTGTTCCAAACCAGGATACCTATGGAGATGTAAATAATCTGTAAGGGAGGGCAACGTGTTCTCGAAGCGTTTCAACGGATTCCTCTTGAGATGGTAATATAGGAGACTGGTTCTAACATCTAGAATGGATCTTATCTGTAGGGAGGGAACTGCGGACAGATGTTGATGACGTATTACCTGAAGAGGACTGTGGTTCAACATCTCATGGAGATGGTAATTAATCTGTAAGTAGAGGAACGTGTTTCAACCAGGATCCTATGGAGATGTACATTAGTCTGTAAGGGAGGGAACGTGTTCTACAACCGATCCCTATTGAGATATTGGTAATAATCTGGTAAGGGAGGAACGTTTCTAACCAGGATCCTATTGGACTGTGTAATTAATCTGAAGGAGGGAACGTGTTCTACCATGAACTATGGAGATGGTAATTAATCTTTAGGAGATCGGACCGTGTCTAACCAGGAATCCTATGAGATGGTAATTAATCTGTAAGGCGAGGGACGTGTTCTACACGAGGATCCTATGGAGATTGGTAATAATCTTATAAGGGAGTGGAACGTGTCTACAACGAAACAACCTATGGAATGGTCATATGTAATGGCACTGTTCTAACTCTATGGAGATGTAACTTCTAATCTAGGGGAATTATACCTCCTATGGAGATGGGTAATTAATCTGTCAAGGAGGGAAACGTGTTCTAACCAGGTCCCCATTGGAGATGGTACATTATCTGTAAGGAGAGGGATACGTGTTCTAACCAGGATCTCTATGTAGACTAGGTAGAGTTATCTGTATTGTTAGGCACGGGAACGTGTTCTAATCACCACCAGATCTCTATGGTGCATACCGGGTATCTGGTGATCTAATCGTTGTAAGGTCTGAGGGGCGTAAACTCGTGTGTTCTGACAGACCATGTGAATCGGTAGCTATGATAGAGGACACGGGACAGTGTCACCCACAGGATTGAACTTGGTAATTGAAGGGACGGGGAACGTGTTCTAACCATGATCCTATGGAGTATGGTAACTTAACTGTAAGGGCGGGAACGTGTCTCACCAGGACCTATGGAGATGGTAATTAATCTGTATGGGAGGGAACGTGTTCTACCAGGATCCTATGGAGAGGTAACTTAATCTGTAGTGAGGGAACGTGTTCTAACCAGGATCCTATGGAGATTGTATTAACTCTGTTAAGGAGGGAACGTGTTCTAACCAGAAGAATCCCTTCTGGAGATGGTAATTATCTGTAAGGGAGGGACGTGTTTCTAACCAGGATCCTATGAGATGTAATTCATCTGTAAAGGAGGGAAACGTTTCAACCAGATCCTATGGAGAATGGTAATAATCTCCTGTAAGAGAAGGGACGTGTTTAACCAGGAATCCTAGGAGATGGTAATCTAATGCTGTTCACATCTAGGCATGAATACTGTGGGAGGACGTGTTTCCTAACACGCACGGATCCATGGAATGTAATTAATCTGTAAGAGGAGGGAACGTGTTCACAACCAGGATCCTATGGAGATGTAATTAATCGTAAGGGGAGGGAACGTGATTCTAACCCAGGACCTAACTCCGGAGATGGAAATTAATCTGTAAGTGAGTGAACGTGTTCTAACCAGGATCCTATGGAGATGGTATTAATCTGTAAGAGGAGGAACGGTGTTCTACCCCCCAGATCCTATTGATATGGTACTAACTCTATCAAGATGCCTCTGTGCATTTGGTAACTTTTTATTCTTTGTTTCCATCCACAGGACCTGGATCCAGTTCCCACCCTGGCAGCATTCTGTCCTTGGCAGCCTGGCACTGTGGTGTATTCAGGGTTTGGGATGGAGAAGGAAATTTTGCTCTACAGTCTGGTCCAGAAGCAGGTATTATCCTCTCCATGCTGCTGTTTGATGTGCTGACTACAGGGGCACAATACCTGGGGTTACATTTCATATCTGGCAGAATTACAGGGTTTCTTGGTTTGTAGTTACATGATAAGAAAGGGAACCTTGTAGGTTTATCTCTACCTAACCTACCTGATCCCTAGGTGATGTCTCTACAACCGTCTTCCCTATGCAGTACTGATAATGGCTAGATAAAGCCAGAATCTGGTTCTGTACTCTCGCTTGGGTAATTATTTAAAGGTGAACTATAGTTTCCCACTGCCCTTTAAAATGTCTCCAGGATCATGATTCTATCTGAAATCTATGTAAACTTACACTGGATAAAAGGATGGTGCTTCCAGCTATACAGTGAGCTGTGACATCACCGCACCTGCAAGCCCCTAGCCTTGAATTAGAAGTCACTGAGGAGTTCTGTGTCTATATAAAGGTAAAAGGACACAGACTGAGTTATACAGGGAACTCTGGGTACTACTCATGTATTATAAGGGATAATGTATACCCTACTGTAAATTATAAGGATATTATTAGTCACTGAGGAGTTCATTATTGTTTAAAGCACACGTTATCCCAATTTATAGTCCAGATTAAAAGAATGTATCAAATGTCATTCTGGGCCATTCCTAACCTAAAATACAGTGGTGTTAAGTCCAGTGGTACAAAGATTCCCTTTCTACATAGACTTGCTAGGCTAGCTCTAGTCGTTGCTACCTGGCATTGTTTGTTATAGCTAAGTTTGTTACCTACCAGAACCCCCAAATCTTTTCCCATTACAGATTCACTTAAACACTCCCACGGATTCCATAGCTGGAAGATATCACCTTCTCTATATACCCCACTAATCTGTTAATGTTTGTGTGTTTCTAGTTCATAAACTGGGGGGGAGGAGATATAGTCCAAATGGGTTGATTTCTGTCTCAACACGTACGATCCTGTTGGTCATTCGTCGTGACAAATGCCTTGCGGTCAGGGCTCATGATGAATCCATTGGGCTTGTGTAGAACCTTAAGTGAGAATAAAAAAGATAGAAAAAACAGCAGTTTGGCTTTTCAAAACAATAATTTAATTCAGTTTGGATGGAGTTTAGACTTACCCTTTAATACCATTCTCTTTTTAAAAATACGCATCCCTGGCCATAGAATGTGTAAAGGTTTACTATAATTAAAATAATAATGTTTAAACATACCCGTAAATAAATGCAACGATTCACTGAGAGTTTCTGTGTCTATATAAAGGTCCAAGGACAAACAGACTGAGTTATACAGGGAACCTCTGGGTACCACTCATTTTATTCTAAGGTCTAATTTATCCCCTATACTGTAAAAGAATAAGGATAGGATTAGAATCCTGATGAATCTGTGCCTATATACAGGTTCAAGGACACAGACTGTTATTAACAGGGACTCTGGGTACCCCTCATGTAATTATAAGGGATATGTATCGCTCTGTAAAATTTAAGGATCTTAGAAGTCACTGAGGAGTTCTGTGTCCATATACAGGTACAAGGACACAGACTGAGTTATACAGTGAACTATGTGTACCGACTCCATTTATTATAGGGATAATGTACCCTACTATAAATTATAAGGATATTAGAAGCCACGAGGATTTTGGTGTCTATATAAAGGTTTACGGACACGACTGGTTTTTACACGGGACTTTGGGTACCACTCATGTATTATACTGGATATGGTCTCCCCTACTGTAATTTCAAATAATTCAAATCGAAACTTCACTAGTCAAAAGTTCTGTGTCGTATAATAAAAAGGTAAAAGACACAGACTGAGTTATACAGGAATCTGGGTCCTACTCATGTATTATAAGGATATTGTATACCCTCTGTAAATTCTAAGGATATTATTATCCTGAGGATTCATTATTGTTTAAAGGCACACGTTATCCCATTTATAGTCCAGATTAAAGAATGTAATCAAATGTTCATCTGGGCCATTTCCTACACTAAAATACATTGGTGTAAGTCCAGTGGTACAAAGATTCCTTTGTACATCGACTTGCTAGGCTAGCTCTAGCCGTTGCTACCCTGTCCATTGTTTGTTTAGCTAATCTGTTACCGTACCAGAACCCCCAAAATCTTTGTCCCATTACAATTCACTTCAACACAGAGTTATTTATGGTGTAGGTGGCACATGGATTATAATCCCAATGCAATCACCTTCCATTTATCAACATTGTATCCCATCTGCCATTCTGCTGCCCATTTTGATAATCTATCTAGGTCTGCTTGCAGCACTTGCCCCTTCTAAGTCATTTATAAACAGATTAAAAAGAAGTGGCCCCAGTACAGAACCCTGAGGGACCCCACTTAGAACTTTAGCCCATATGGATGTAGCTCCATTGACCACCACTCTCTGTACGGGATCCAACAGCATTGACCACCACTCTCTGTACGGGATCCAACAGCCAATTCTCTATCCATGTACAATCCAGGGGCATCCATGTACAATCCAGGGGCACATCACCAGATAAAAGTGAATATGAAAAGATAAGGAACAGTGGTCTAGATCAGGGTTTCTCGAAGGCTGTGCCGGGCAGGGGAGGACTGGGACCTTTTGGCCTGGGGGGCGAATAAAACCAAGAGACCCTTACAAAGTAGATCGAGATTTTTGATCACGCCAACTTTGCTACCAATACTATGTTACTATGTAACTGTTATACAGACATTATGGGTAGGATATAAAGGTTGGACTAGATGGACTATGTATTTATACAACCTCCAATACTATGTTACTATGTAACTGTTATACAGACATTATGGGTAGGGTATAAAGGTTGGACTAGATGGACGTATGTCTTTATACAACCTCCAATACTATGTAACTATGTAAATGTTATACAGACATTATGGGTAGGATATAAAGGTTGGACTAGATGGACGTATGTCTTTATACAACCTCCAATACTATGTTACTATGTAACATAGATTATCTTTTCTATGTTTATAATGTATGCCAGTGTGCAGATAATGATATTGTATGGGGCCTAGGAATGTGCATTGATTATCTTCATGTTGACCCTTACAAAGTAGATCGAGATTTTTGATCACGCCAACTTTGCTAAAGACCCTTTTTAAGACCACTATTCCCATTCTACATTGATACCTGCAACATTATTAAGTGTATGATGTGGTTAAAGGACCATTATAGTCCTAAAATCTTCACCCTCCCCGTTACAAGTACCTGGGGTGAGATCCTGAATCACTAAGACCTCATCCCTGGGTACACTTTCCTATGGGGCTGACTAACTGTATAATAAACCGGGGGGCTGACTAAAACTGGCTAATGAAGTGGAGGGCTGACAATACGGCTAATGAACTGGAGGGATGAAGATTTTAGGACTATAATGGTCCTTTAACCACATCATACACTTAATAATGTTGCAGGTAACAATGTAAAATGGGAACAGTGGTCTAGATCAGGGTTTCTTGAAGGCTGTGCCGGGCAGGAACCCCATATTCAGCCCTGCTCCCTTTTTAACCCCATATTCAGCCATGTCCCTTTTAACCCCATATTAGCCCTGATCCCCTTAACCCCAGATAGACCTGTCACGTTTTTAACCCAATATTCAGCCCTGCTCCATTTTAACCCCATATCAGTCCTGCTCCATTTTAATCAATGTTCAGTCCTGTCCTTTTAAACCCATATCAAGCCCTGCTCCCTTTTAACCCATATTTCAGCCCTGCTCCCTTTTAAAACCCCATATTAAGCACTGCTCCCTTTTAACCCCATATACAGCCCGCTCCCTTTTAACCCCTATTTTTCGGGGGGCCTGCTCCTTTTAACACCATAGTCCGCCCTGATCCCTTTTAACCCCCATATTAGCCATGCTCCCTTTTAACCCAACCTATTCAGCCCTGTCCCCTTAAACCCATATTTCAGCGTGTTCCCCTTTTAAACCCATATTCAGCCTGACTCCCTTTTAACCCCATATTCAGCCCTGCTCCCTTTAAACCCCCATATTCAGCCCTGATCCCTTTTTTACCCCCATATTCAGCAATGCCCTCCCTTTTAACCCCAATATCAGCCCTGTTCCCCTTTTAAACCCCATATTCGCCCCTGTCCCTTTTAACCATATTCAGGCCCTTCTCCCCTTTCAAAACTAAACTCCTTTTAAATATCCTTAATTTCTAAAAAACATTCCCAAAGGCATTTTAAAATAAAAAAGTGCGTGGGAGGAGAGACTCTTTATTAAATAGAATACACTCGTTTATTATTAGTGCCGGAGTAGAGTCTTCCACCAACGTTAAAGCTGGTGATCTTCCATGGCACCCCCGTAGTGTAATAAAGTTGCCTCGCTTCAAACCTTCTGTTAATTAGGGCTGATGTCTGCCAGCAATCTTAGTGGAATGCTGGGAGTTGTAGTTTTCTGAACATGTAGACATTTGTTGTAAGTAGATAAAGGTTCGGACACCACCGCTCGATTTACCAGCAAGGAACCACCCCCAACAGCCGAGCGATTCCTTATCAAACCAGCCTATTATTTTGCACGACCTGAAGCGTTTGCGGTGAGCCGGGGTCGCTGCAATAGTGGGCGTGGCCGAAAGTGCCAGCAACTGCTTGTGAAGTCCCATAGTAACCGCACGATGTCCGTGATTTTCCAACGGACCCGATGGCATTGGTCGATTGCAGATGAACCGAGCTCGGGCCACCGGCGGCCACCCAACACCAGCAAATTATTTCCAAACCGAAGTGCCGTGGTTGGCCGGAAATATCTGGCTGGTGTGCTACCCAGCCGTACAGAAATCTTTAGAGGCTCAATGAACGACCCCGACCGAACGCACACACATTTGTAGCGTTAGCGAGTCGGCCAGCGGGGGGGGACGTAACTCGTACAAATGATCGTAAATTGAGCTTGTGTACGGAACCTTTAAGCCATGGAAAAAACAGATAGCCTTCCCAGTGTGTTAGAAGGGGATTATATTCAGGATGGTTGAACCCACCTGTGATATTAAGGGGAGCAGTCCCATTAGTTAGGGGATTGGTAGACCCAGGCCTTGTTAGCTAGACCGAGCCTGTCCTCCTCACCGTGACCGGCTATCGATCCATTTTCTGGGAAGTTGAAATCTGAAGAGGCTAATGTGGACTTTGAAGCCCAGAGGGAAACGTTTGATGTCGTGTGGTATAGGTATGCTGGGCTGATAAACGGCTCACTCAAACCCTGGTGTAAACTGGAGACCTCCAGCTGGGGTGTGCAAAGCGCGGGCTGTCTGTAAGATTAAAGGGCTGGTACACACGTGCAATTCTTCCTCCTGAATGACCGTTCGAGACTTTCGTGTGAAAAAGTGTGGCCACACGATCGAGCGTTCGCAAATTCGTCCGAGATGAATTTGCCACGACCGACGGACATTTGTCCCAACCGAGCGTTTTTCGCTTACGAGACGACAGAAACGTCACTCAGTGTGTTGTACCAGCCTTAGGCTGCGCCACATTAAAGCTGATGGTTGGCAGAGAGTACAGCGATTTTCAAACCACAACAAATCACGTGGCATACGGGTGAAAATTCTCAAATCTTTTCGGGGGAGTGCCATAGAGTTTCCCCTGTAGTACAGTACAGTATGAGGGTATAGTTATTGTAGTACAGGAACTTATCCTTCTCTGTATATTTATACATATGGGTGGGAGCTGCCATAGTGTTCCCTTAGACAGCAGTATGAGGGATAGCTTATTGTGTGTACAGAACATTCCGTCTCTGTATATTTATATTTATACATATGGGTGGGAGTGGCCATATTGGTTTCCCTTAGACAGTAAGTAGAGGGTATAGCTTATTGTGTGTACAGAAAAATTCTTCTCTGTATATTAACATATGGGTGGGAGCTGCCATTTATTGTTCCCTTAGACAGTACAGTTATGAGGGTATAGCTTGATGTGTGTTTACAGAAACATTTCCCTTCTATGTATATTATATTTATACATATGGGTGGGAGCTTGCCATATTGTTTCCCTTAGGACAGTACAGTATGAGGGTAAAGCTTATTGTATGTACAGAACATTCCTTCTCTGTATATTATATTTAATACATATGGATGGGAGCTGCCATATTGTTTCTTTAGACAGTACAGTATGAGGGTATAGTTATTGGTGTATCAGAACATTATTTCTCTGGATATTTATATTTATAACATATGGATGGGAGCTGCATATTGTTTCCCTTAGACAGGTACAGTATGAAGGTATAGCTATTGTATGTACAGAAATTCCTTTCTCTGTATATTTATACATAGGGTGGGAGCTGCCATATTGTTTCCCTTCGGACAGTACAGTATGAGGGTATTATAGTATTGTGTGTACAGAACATTCTTCTCTGTATATTTATATTTATACATATGGGTGGGAAGTGCCAAATTGTTTCCCTTAGACAGTACAGTATGAGGGTTATAGCTTATTGAGGTACAAGAAAAAACATTCCTTCTCTGTATATTATATTTATACTATGGGTGGGACCTGCCATATTGTTTCCCTCGACATACAGATGAGGGTTATAGCTTATTGTATGTACAGAACTTTTCCATTTTATGTATATTTATATTTATACATATGGGGGGAGCGCATATTGTTTCCATTATACAGTAGAGTATGAGGGTATAGCTTATTGTATGTACAGACACATTCCTTCTCTGCTATTTAGACATATGGGTGGGAGCTGCCATAGTGTTTCCCTTAGACAGTACAGTATGAGGGTATAGATTATTGTGTGTACAGAACATGCATTCTTGTATTTATATTTATACATATGGTGGGAGATGCATATTGTTCCCTTAGACAGTGACAGTTTGAGGGTATAGCTTATTGTATGTAGGAACTCCTCTCTGTATCATTTATAAAATATGGGTGGGAGCTGCCATATTGTTTCCTTAGGACAGACAGGATGAGGGTATAGCTTATTGGATGTACAGAACATTCCTTCCTCTGTATATTATAATATGGGTGGGAGCTGCCATATTGTTTTCCCTTTAGGACCACTTAAGTATGAGGGTTATAGCTTATTGTATGTATAGAACATTCCCTTCTCGTATATTTATTACATATGGAGGGAGGCTGCCATATTGTTTCCCTTAGGGACATAAAGTATGAGTGTATAGCCTTCTGTATGTACAGAACATCCTTCGCCTGTATATTCTATACATATGGATGGGAGCTGCCCATATTGTTTCCCTTAGACAGTACAGTATGAGTGTATAGCTTATTGTGTGATCAGAACATTCCAATCTCTGTATATTTATACTATGGGTGAGAGTTTCCATAGTGTTTCTCATAGACCAGTACAGATGAGGGTATAGCTTAGTGTGAGTACAAGAACATTCCTTCTCGGTATATTTATACTATGGGTGGGAGTTTGCCATATTGTTTCCATTAGGGACAGTACAGTATGAGTGTATGAGCTTATTTGAATGTACAGAACATTTCCTTCTCTGTATATTTTATACATATGGGTGAGAGTTTCCTAGTGTTTCTCATAGGGACAGTACAGTATAAGGGTATAGCTTATGTGTGTACAGCATCCTTCTTGTATATTTATACATATGGGGGGAGTTGCCATATGTTTCCTTAGACAGTTTACAGTAGAGGTTATAGCTTATTGTTGTACAGAACATTCCTTCTCTGAGATTTTTATATCTATACATATGGGTGGGAGCTGCCATTATTTCCTTAGACAGAACAGTATGAGGGGTATAGCTTATTGTATGTACAGAACAATCCTTCTCTGTATATATATACTTATGGGTGGGAGCAGCTGCCATATTGTTTTCCCTTACGAAAAACAGTACAGTATGAGGGTTAGCTTTATGTAGTACAGAAAACATTCCTTATCTGTATATGTATACATAGGGTGGGAGCTGCCCTATTGTTCCCTTAGACACTACAGTATGGGGGTATAGCTTATTGTATATATAGAACATTCCTTCTCGGTATATTTATACATATGGATGGGAGTGCCATCTTGTTTCCCTTAGACAGTACAGTATGAGGGTATAGCTTATTGTATGTACAGAACATTCCTTCTTGTATATTTATAATATGGATGGGAGTGCCATATTGTTTCCCTTAGACCAGTTAAAGTAGAGGTATAGCTTATTGTATGTAGGAACCTCCTTCTCTGTATATTTTATAAAATATGGTTGGGAGCTGCCATATTGTTCCCTTAGACGTACAGTATGGGGTATAGCTTTTGTATGTAAAGAACATTCATTCTCTGTATATATATACTTATGGGTGGGAGCTGCCAATTGTTTCCCTTAAACATGTTACAGTATGAGGTAAGCTTATTGAGTACAGAACATTCCTTCTCTGTATATTTATACATATGGGTGGGAGCTGCCATATTGTTCCCTTAGACAATACAGCTATGAGGGTTATAGATTATTGTATGTACAGAACATTCCTTCTCTGTATATTTATACATTGGTGGAGCGCCATAGTGTTTCCCTTAGACAGTTACAGTATGAGGGTATAGATTATTGGTGTACAGAAACATTCCTTCTCTGTATATTATATTTATACATAGGGTGGGAGCTGCCATATTGTTCCCTTAGCACAGTAACCCGTATGAGGGTATAGCTTATTGTATGTTACGGAACAGGCCTTCTCTGTATATTTAGACAATGGGTGGGAGCTGGCCATATTGTTTTCCCTTAGACAGTACAGTATGAGGGTATAGCTTATTGTATGTACAGAAACATTCCTTCTCTGTATTGAAAAATATGGGGGGAGCTGCCCTATTGTTTCCCTTAGACACTTACAGTATGAGGGTATAGCTTATTGTATGTATAGAACAGTCCTTCTCTGTATATTTATTACATATGGATGGGAGCTGCCATATTGTTTCACCTTAGACAGTAAAGTATGAGTGTATAGCTTATGTATGTACAGGAACATTCCTTTTGTTATTTATACCTATGGGAGGGGGAAGCATGATTTGCCATATTGTTCCCCTTAGACAGACAGTATGAGTGTATTATAGCTTATTGTGTGTACCAGAACATTCCCATCTCTGTATATTTATACATATGGGTGAGAGTTTCCATAGTGTTTCTCATCGACAGTACAGTAGGAGGGTATAGCTTATTGTGAGTAAGAACATTCCTCTCGTATATTTATACATATGGGTGGGAGGTTGCCATATTGTTTTCCCTTAGGGACAGTTGTATACCAGGGGGGGGTGGGTATAGGGGGTAGTTATGTATGTGGTATGGTATGGGGGGGTAGTAGTGTAGTATGCCGGTATGAGTGTATGCTATTGTATGTACAGAACATCCTTCTCTGTATATTAATACATTGGGTGAGAGTTTCCATAGTGTTTATCATAGACAGTACAGTAATAAGGGTAAGTTATTGTGTGTACAGAACATTCTTCTCTGTATATTTATACATATGGGTGGGAGTTGCCATATTGTTTCCCGTAGACAGTTAAGTATGAGGGTTTCTAGCTTATGTATGTACAGAAACATTCCTTCTCTGTATATTTATTTTATACATATGGGGGGAGCTGCCATATTGCTTCCTTAGACAGTACAGTATGAGGGTATAGCTTATGGGATGTGACAGAACATTCCTTCTCTGTATATATATACTTATGGGTGGGAGCTGCCATATTTTTCCCTTAAACATACAGTTATTGAGGGTGTATAGCTTAGTATGTACAGAACATGCTTCCTCTGTATATTTATAAATATGGGTGGGAGATGCCATATTTTTCCCTTAGAAAATGTAAGTATGAGGGTATAGCTTATGTATGTATAGAACATTCCTTCTCTGTTATTATACATAGGATGGGAGCTGCCATATGTTCCACTTAGAAGTACAGTTATGAGGGTTATAGCTTCTTGTATGTACAGAAAACATTCCTTCTCTGTATATTGTAGTAATAGGATGGGAGCTGCCATATTGTTTCCCTTAGACAGTACAGTATGAGTGTATAGCTTATTGTGTGTACAGAACATTCCATCTCTGTATATTTATACATATGAGTGAGAGTTTCCATAGTGTTTCTCATAGACAGTACAGTATGAGGGTATAGCTTTTGGGTGTTGTACAGAAAACATTCCTTCTCTGTTATTATACATATGGGTGAGAGTTGCCATATGTTTCCCTTTAGGACAGTACAGTATGAGGGTATCGCTTATGGTATGTTACAGAACATTCCGTCTCTGGTATATTTATACATATGGGTGGGAGCTGCCATATTGTTTCCCTAGACAGTACAGCCAGTATGAGCAGTATAGCTTATTGATGTGTACAAACATCCTCTCTATAATTTAGACATATGGATGGGGAGCTGCCCGATTGTTTCCCTTAGACAGTACAGTATGAGTGTATAGCTTATTGTGTGTACAGAAAATTCCATCTCTGTATATTTATACATATGAGTTGAGAGTTTCCATAGTGTTTTCATAGGACAGTACAGTATGAGGGTTATAGCTTATTGTGTGTACAGAAAATTCATTTCTCTGTATATTTATACATATGGGTGGGAGTTTGCCATATTTGTTTCCATTAGACAGTACAGTATGAGGGTATAGCTTATGTATGTACAGAACATTCCTTCTCTGTATATATACATATGGGTGGAGCTGCCCATATTGTTTCCCTTAGGGTAGACGATTACAGTAGAGGGGGTATAGCTTATTGGTGTACAGAACATTGCCTTCGCTGTATATTTACTCCATAGGGGGGAGCGCCATATTGTTTCCCTAGACAGTACAGTATGAGGGTTATATAGCTTATTGTGTGTACAGGAACATTCCTTCTCGTATATATTTATACATATTGGGGGGAGCTGCCAATTGTTTCCTTAGACAGTACAGTATGAGGGTAAGCTTATTGTAGGTACAGAACATTCCTTCTATGTATATTTATACATAGGGGTGGGAAGGAGCCATAGGTGTTCCCTTAGGACGTGCAGAGTATGAGGGTTAGCTATTGTATGTACAGAACATTCCTATCTGTATATTTTACAGTGGGTGGGAGCTGCCATTATTGTGTGCCTTAGACAGTACAGTAGAGGGTATAGCTTATTGTATGTACGAACATTCCTTCTCTGTATATTTATAACATATGGGTGAGAGTTTCCCTAGTGTTTCCCTAGACAGTACAGTATGAGGTTATAGCTTCATGGTATGTACAGAACATTCCTTCTCTGTATATTATACATAGGGGTTGGGAGCTGCCATAGTTTCCCTTAGACAGTGCAGTATGAGGGTAATTTTATTGTGTGTACAGAACATTCCTTCTCTGTATATGTGATACATATGGGTGAGAGGTTTCCATAGTGTTCTCATAGACAGACAAGTATAGGGTACACAATCATTACCTTGTAATTGTAAGCTTGCCATACACGGAAAAGGGTTTTTCGATGGATTTATGATTGGCGGAACAATAAGCTGAACCAATATAATTACCCACTTTTCCACGAGTTCCGTAGATTCTGTGAAAGATGGGTTGATGAAAATTCCCACCTGCCCGTAAAATGTCTTTGATATTAGATGAATTGATGGAATGTTGATGGCGTGTTTGTATAGATACACCCAAACTAGTGGGTGAATATTCACTCTAGCAATTACATTCCACAGTCCAATTCACACAGACACAGTGCGTGCAAAGGCAGGTACCCAAACCCAAACCCCCACACCCCCCACTTTAAAGGAATATTAAATAGAGTAAAATTAACTAGTTTGAATTTCCCCCCCTTGCACCTACACTGTCCTAGTAAAAGGCTTTGCGGTAAATTCACTCTGCTAGGTCCGGTTCTAACGTGAAACAGAGAAATCCCTAAATCTCCCACTCGATTCCTTCACTTTGAAGCTTTCAAGTCGTCCTCCCAAGGGTCTTTATATGTATTTGTAAAAATCAGGAAAGCATTGACTTTCTAACTGACTCCATCAATATGTTCCACATAACCGACAGGGTCCCCTGGCTAATTACCCCCCCCCCCCCCCAAATCACTGGTAAGAGAATAGAATAGTTCGGAACGCAAATAAATAGTGGAATTGGTTTCCGCAATTTTCATCTAATTTAAAAAATTGCGTTGCAAAAGCACGCAAACAGAGGTTGTAGTTTCCAAGCATTGGACAGAGGATTTAGAAAAATTTCTACATATAATAGGAAGTACAGTGGCTCAGGTTAGCAACTGATCCCTTGACGCGCTGAAGTCTGAGTTCGATTCCACAAACCCTTGGACAACTGCAAGGAGTGTGTATGTTCTCCCTCGGGTGGCTTCACCCTCCGTGCCTGGGTTGGGTTTCCTCATCGGGCACTCGTTACCCCACAATCATAAAGACCATACTGATCAGGTTGTATGGTCCAATAAATGTGCTTAGATGTAAGCCTCTTGGGTTCAAATAAATGTGCTTAGATTGAGCTTTTGGGGCACGGACTGAATCCTCAATGGATACATGAATGTAAAGCGCTATAGGAAGATGGTGGCTCTATTAAATCTTCAATAATATAACTAATGGTCATGAAAATCTGGGCCACTGTGTTTTTCTTTTATACAAGCAATAATTGCCACCCCTACTGTCCACTTTTACATGGTCCCATTGTTCATCTTTAATATTTCCAGCACATCTTTGGGCTTGTCATCCACCTCCTTGCAGGTTTTATAGGAGGTGAAAGGAAATTATGGAGAGTTAAAAACATCAGCTTTGAATTAGACCAATTGCATATGTTACAGAACTTATGGGCAGGGACTTGAGTTCAGATTCACCTCTGGTTGTTATTAAAGAGCCGAACTTGTTTTAATTCACATCAGTCACTTTGCAATGACCTGAACTGCTAAATGTTATTTCTCAAAATGTAATATATTTTACGGAATTTTCTTGGCAGTAGGGCAATCTATAATACTACATAGAGATGGACGAAATTCCGAAAGTTCGGTCGTTTTCGAATTTCGACTAATGGAAAGTTTTTGGAGGAAAACGGACCCAATTAAGTCAATGGGGTCAAATAATTTAAAAGTTCGAATGACTACAATTAAAATATCAATGGTAACTTAATGTAATGGCTGTGGACCTGGGATGGCCTGGGGAACATGTTCCAATATCCAGGATTTAGAAAAATCGATTTTATTCTCACGCATCGGTACTTTCCAGCTCTCGCGTTCCGAACATTCGATAATACCCATGAACGATTTCGCAATTTCAAGGGTTACCGGAACGTTTCGAGTTTACGAACATTTCAGGCTATAGAACTCTCCATCGACTGCATCAATGGATTTACCTTCGTAATATCATGGGCATATTCGATAATTTCGATATTTACTCGACGTACTGGTATATAGACTTTTACTCGCATATTCGTCTAATGTCGATATTTACTATGTCTGCAGCCCCTGCACATTGGTGGATATAAGGGCAAGCTTAGCGATCCTTTTAAGGATGAAATTAAACATTAACGATTTTCAATGTTGAGGTCTGTACATGCGTGTGATGCATGGGGCCAAGACGCACAAGGGCCTACGAACAATCGTTTCCGATGACTAGCGGTTACTATATTGCCATGTGAATTTGTTGTGAGATGTAATGTATATGTATTATATGTTATTTTAGATAGCGCTACTAGGGGATGCAGCGCTGTTCAAATATTAGAATACAAAAGTCTTAAAAAGGGGGACAGTAAATAATACATAATATATAAATAAGTAGAGCGTCACTAAATATTACATTGTCTTAAAACAGTACAATGAGGAAGATGCCCTCCTTAGGATTACATCTACATTACAGATACATAGGAAAGGTGGAGTGCTAAAGTAATAACTGCGTCGCGTTATCTCATAAACAGGACATATGGGGACACAAAATTAAGAAATATAATAGGAGCAGATGAGTGAAGGATTTTGTAGATAAGCAGTGGTTTTAATGGGGAGCCAGGTAGATGTGCGCAGGTTTCTCGATTGTTAGAGAGCGAGGACAATGCCGTGCAGCAGAGTTAAAGTTGGACTGAAGGGAAAAGAAAAGATGGGAAGCAGGAAGACCAGAAGCAGAAGGTTACAATAATCCAGACGCGATAGGATATGGAGCATGGATAAGCAAGCAGTTACTGGAAAGAGAAGATATATCTACGGATCTTCGCAATGTTACGAAGAACATACGATTCCCCACCGGGTTTGGCATATCAATGGTGCCCGACTCAGATCGCCTATAAAATACTGCATACTCTGCCCAAATGGGCCATTCATACACCATCGTGCGTCACAGGTCAGGGCAGAAATATAATATCTGGGCATTGAGAAATCACCAATGGGCAGAAGGACCTTTTTATTACACAGAGGTCCTCTAGATGTCACTGGGGATAGGGGTAATGCGGTGAGCGGTGGATGATCCATTTTATGTGGTTTCGGCATTGCCGGACCTGAAAAACATTGTCATCCGAGGGCTGTCCTGAGCGACTTTTCTTTCTCAAACTTATTGTTACTGCGTTCCTGCCAATCTTATCCCATGTCCTGTTCTGGATTCCTGCTGTGTTTGGATTTAGTCCGATAAGATCTACGTAGGATTGAGTGTCTCGGCCAAAAACGTCGTTTCTTGGTGCTCGCAGTCCTGGAGGAGCGATTCCTCTTGTGATTTTTACACTGATTCAGTGGATTAGCTAAAGGATTGTGCCACATTGATCTGCATTTTGTTCGTTACCTGCTACTGAGATGATGATGAATTCAGCCATTGTCCATGCTGGCGTGATGTCCCCGTCCCCACCTTGAAGAGAGGGAAACTGCCCACAGAGTAGTTTTAACCCTCAACGTCTCCTTTGCAGTCCGGACTAAAAAAAATTCTACACTGCTCAGATTCTTAACTGAGCAAACTACTACACACGGTGCGAATCGGGGGGGGCCGACCAGGCACACAGCGAGTTACGACTGCTGATAAATTGGCCCATGTATGGGGCACGTTATCGCTGAAAATGCCCGCCGTCAATCAAAATCCCCCGGTGGATCGGCAACGATTTCCAAACGAAAATCCATTTCGGCCATTCATACACATCATGCGGTCAGCGTCGGCACACGCCACGAATCGCACGTGTGTACGAAACCTTAAATCTTACAGGTGTAGACCTATATTGGCAGTATAGGGGGTCAGCAAACAGGAAGTCAGGACTTTGGAAGTTTACTTATACCAGATCATGGCAAAAAAAAAGAGAAAAAAAACAAAATTTACTTTCCAGAAAGACAAATGTCTTCGTGCTGACTTCCCCTTTAATCAGCCAGTCACATGACTGTTTTCATTATTTAATTTAAGGACCTAGAGTAAGATTAATTTGTACCCCTGGTTAGGTGCGGACACCAAACTACCGCGTTGGTCACACGTAAAATGCAAAAAAATGTAAATAAACTCAATGGTGTGAGTTTCGCCGTGATAAACCGCCAATCATTCCGTATGGAATTGTATGCAGTGCGCAAACGAATATGAACACATGCGCCCTGAAATGGATTGCAGCGCACCCAGTGGGTCAGCCCACATGTTACACACTCCAGGCTACGTATCATTTGAGAAACACACTAGTGTGCACGTGCCCTTACTGATTAGTTCCCTCTGTATTTGGTGAAATACAAACAACGGTTTTCCTTTCCTTATCGGATTTATCAATGTTCCTTTCTCTACTGTAGTAGAACAGTACAAAGGATCGTCATTGGTTTCCTGCTGCAGCAGTGTCAAGTTCCCCCCCTCTTGATTGAAATTTGTTTCTGACTATGTGAGATGACAGGACAAATCTTCAGCGACAATGGACAGTGGGGAGGACCCAGTGAGGAAATCAGGGTTAACTGCTTAGAGTATAATTCCCTTAACATACTGTTTACTGAAACAAATTCTGAACGCATTTGAGGAAATAAAATATGGTGGTACTTACATATCTAGTCTGTGCTTGCTTTGTTTTGTCTTAATTTGTAGTTTAGTGAAGGCTCCTTAATTCCCCCACCCTCCCTTTTACTCACTGCCCTTCGTGTAGGTCAGCGACACTATATGTCTGCACATCTCACATGACACTGACTCTGATTACACATCTCCCCTCCTCCCCCTTTGTTTCTTTTTCTCTGCTGATTTCTCTTAAAATGTTGCAGAAGTTTTCTGGCAGGCAGGTTAAAGATCCTAGTAAGAGGTCAGGGATGGGGAACATATTAATAATTTTCTGCTTCTGAGTTGAAGGCAGGTCTTTCCCGTAACATGTTGTTGGTTTCAAATGATGATTCCTCTGAAATCTACAGACTCAGATTTAAAATCTGAAAAGTGTTGTTGCCAGTGGCTTTGCTGACCGAAAAGGTATACCACTTGTTGATTTGTTTTAGTAAATGATAAACCCTTAAAAAGATATTCACACTAACCATTCCAACCAAATCCATTGTTTTCCCCCGTATCCTCTATATAAACCCTACTCACCGCCGTTCAGCCTGTTCTAAGGATAAGGTTTGTAAAGTGCTAGTTTATTCATTCCAAATTTCTCAACAGTCTATTTACATTTCATTTCCATTCACAATACAAATAACAAATTGTCAGGAAAAAAGAGTGGGATTAAACCTCCGTCGAGGCGGCGAGAAAGGCATTTATGGGCGATGTTAATGGGCCTATGGAGCAATTTGAGAGTGATTGAATTCCTACATAAATATATATAAAGTGTATCTAACAAAGAACTCACTTTAATGGCAGGAAGATTGTATACCTTTCGGGATGAGTAGGACGCAATTATTTGACATTGATTTGTACCAATTGACATATAAAGGGTCCGGACCTGAACGTGTCTTTCGTTTTATTTAACAGGCAGGGAGAAAGTTCAAAAGAAATCTACCAATACTTAAATGGATGATTGTCTATGTGTTCTCTATGATCCATAGCCAGTAAGTTGACTCATGGCAAGAGGGGGGCTGTCTAGGCAAATCTGGCCGTACAGGTTATTCAATAAAAGTCTTATCTCCGTTTAAAATGGGCTAATTTTGGCTCCCCAACCAATCGATTTAAGATTTCAAAGTTATCATAAATTTAAACTTCATCAGTGGTGGGGAAGATCTGGAAAGTTTAATAAGGGAACCTGTTCTAGAGTATTGTTCAAAGGACTGACATTCATAATAGTAGTAACCAGCATAGGATTTAGGAGGAATAAGTCTTGTCAAACTACACTCTTGGCTTTAATGAGGAAGTAAGTGAAATTAGACTACGTGGTATAGCGTAGATTTCGTTTACTTGGATTTTGCAAAGGCTTTTGATACCGTCACCCCTAGGCGACTATGATAGCCTAAGGTCTGTTGGTCGGGGAGTCACATTTGTACATGATAGGAAATTTGGTTAAGGAATGAGGGGCAGAGTGTTAATGGGGCTTCATCAATGACTAAAGTGCTAAGTGGGGGGCCCCAGGGTTCTGTGTTGGGGGGCCGCTTCTATTAAATCTATTTATTAATGATTGGAAGTGGGTCTTGTCAGCAAGGTTTTCTGTGTTTGATGAACGACACAAAACTATTGTCGACCATAAAAAACTCAAGGAGTGTGCAATCGTTGCAAGGGGGGGATCTAGATAGGGATCTTGGAGTGTTGTGGGGAACAAACTAAAGGTACAAGCAGTGCACAGGTGAGCAACAGCCAGAGCCGCATGGTATTGTCTTGTATAAAGCGAGGTATGATTCCAGGGAGGAAAATAGTATTCTCCTCTTTACAAAGCATTGGTTAAGGCCTCTTTGGAATATGCAGTGGCAATTTTGGAATCCTGGTGCACAAAAAACGGAACATCTTTGAAATGGAAGGGTCAGAGAGGGCAACTAATATAATGGGATTGGGGGAGTTGAATATAAGGAGAGAGAAGAGACTGGAAAAGTTACAATTATTTACGCTGGAGTAAAAGGTGCTTGTGGGAGGGGGAGCTTGCGTGGGGATATGATGGATTACTTGAAATACATTAACGGGCCATACAATTACAAATAAACTATCTGGGGGGGCATTGTTTACCAAGAACCATGTCAAAGTGACACGAGGGACATCACCCCTTAAGACTTGAAGAAAAAAGGTTTTTAGAGAGGCTTCAAAGCTCGGAAAGGGTTTTCGCCACTGTGAGAACCGGTTTAAGCTATGGAACTGTCTCCCAGTGGACGTTGTTAGTGGCAGTTTCAAGGTCCAGTTTAATAAAAAAGCTGGTAGTTTCAAAACAAGGATGTATACAAGTTACTGGTATGTATACATAAAGTGAGGTTGGGAAAGTGGTTTTTTCAATGTGAGAACGTGTTAAAGCTAGGACTGTCTTCAGTGGAATGTATTGCAGGTTCATTGGTCAGTTATTAAAAAGCGGATGAGTTTCTACAACAAAGATGTTACACGTACTGGTATTGATACATAAAGTAGAGTTGGGAAAGGGTTTTGTCACTGTGAGAACGGTAAAATTGGAACTGTCTTCGAGTGGACGTTTGTTATGGCCAGGTTCATTGGTCAGTTTAATAAAAAAGCTGGATGAGTTTCTACAAACAAGGAATGTTACAGTTAACCTGGTATGATACATAAAGTAGAGTTGTGGAGAAAGGGTTTTTCACTGTGAGAACAGCGGTAAAGCTATGGAACTGTCTTCCGGGACATTGTTTATGGCAGGTTCATTGGTAGTTTATAAAAACTGGATTTGAGTTCTGCAAACTAAGAAATGTTACAAGTTACTGGTATTGATACATAAAGTAGAGTTGGAAAGGGTTTTTCATGTGAGAACGGTTAAGCTATGGGGACTGTCTTCCAGTGGACGTTTGTTATATGGCAGGTTCATTGGTCAGTTTAATAAAAAGCTGGATGAGTTTCTGTCTCAAACAAGGAATGTTACAAGTACTGGTATGATACAATAAAGTAGAGTTGTGGAAAGGGTTTGTCACTGTGAAGAAACGGTAAAGCTATGGAACTGTCTTCAGTGGATGTAGATTTTAATGGCGGTTCATGGTCCGTGTAAAAAAAGCTGGATGATTTCCTACAAACCAAGGAATGTTACAATTACTGGGTATTGATACATAAAGTAGGTTGGAGAAGGGTTGGCCATCTGTGAGAACGGTAAAGCTATGGAACTGTCTTCCAGTGGACGGTTTTATGGGCAAGGTTCATTGGTCTCAGTTTAATAAAAAGCTGGAGGAGTTTCTACAAACAAGGACTGTTACAAGTTACGTGGGATTGATACATAAGTAGTAAGTTTGATCCCAGGGAAAAATTTCCGATTGCACTTGAGTCAGAAGGATTTTTTTTCCCTTTCATTAAATTTTGGTTGGTTTTTTTTTTTTTGCCCTTCCTCTGGATCAACAGTTAGGCAGGAATGAGGATATTTGCTAGAGGTTTGACCTGATGTCCGTATGTCTTCCTATTCAACCTCAAATACATATACAAATACTTACTATAACTATACTATAAGATCTAATTGTGTTGGGGCAAAATTAGAACACCCATTTTAACGATAAGTAACTTATTAATCCCTGAATATCGTTAAAAATTATGATGTAATTTTCCCCAACTATCAGATCGTATTTAACATTTTTTAAGCTAACATCAGATTGTTGGGGCAAAAGTTGCACCATTTTTAATGAATTCTCCTTGTACATATTCGGCATAATTTCTTTTTTTTGTTTAGCCTTTAAGGAAGTGTTTGCCACAAAAATTTCCTATATTAAATGTCAAATTATTCTATATTTTTTCTAAACTGTTTTGAATTCAATAAATGTATGACTCCAGAAATCCCTCCCACTATATTTCATACTGTGGAATAACACTGAGCATGTCGGAGACCACTGGGGCTATGGAAGTGGGCGGTCCCTTCAGGGTATCTGTACAGATTTTACTTTGTGCCTTTGATTAAGGATATAAATTTGAAGACGAGAGAGGTTGTTTTAGAGTGCCGTTTTTTAAATCAAGTAGTTAAAAAAATCCAGAAGCCCGCATTGCTGCCACCCAACAACTAAAATTCGCTAGATTGAAAGGTCTATTGTAGAAAGTATGGGGTTTTTTCCCATCGCAATGCCCGGGTTATAAAAGATACAGCTCTAATGGTGGCCCATAGATGCTACAATCCGATTGACATCCGCAGGTCGGGGATTGTACAATCGGGTTTTCTAAGTTCATAATATATCATGGCATGCAACAGGGTAAAAAATATACAGCTCTTAATGTGGCCATAGAACACTACAATCCGATTGACAATCCGCACGTCGGGATGTACAATCGGGTTTATATCCAGTAGCAATGCCGGGTAAAATAGACAGCTCTAAATGGTGGCCATAGAGCTACAACTCCGATTGTACAATCCGTAGGTCATACAATTGGATTGCAGGTCGGCAAAAAATGTTCATCTGCGTCCGAGCGTTGCATCGGTATGGAAAGATCTTTCAACGATCTTCCAATAATTTCACTTGGACCAGTTTGAAATTTTTTGTCCGACAGTCATCCATTCTTACGACCTACGATTTACAATCGGATTGTACATCTATGGTCACCATAAGAAGAGACGTCGTAAGTGGACTAATAATGGATGTTTTAATAGGAGAAAAATCTCATCTTAATAAACCGCTGGCAGTACAGTAAAGCGGAAAACACCCCCTTTATACAGCCCTAATTCTTCTAATAAAGGTGTTTAGCTGTTGTCTGGACAGCGCTGCAATTTGTTCGATTTGGGTTCACATATTGATTGCAGCGTCTGTGAAAAATTCAATTCATTGGTACCACCTAGCTTTACACCAGTGATATTAAACGATTTGCCGTCGTTTTAGACTCAGACGTATAATAAAATAATCTCACATCAAACTACTAAATTTACAGGGTGATTCCATTTTTCCCAATTATAGTACCCGCACGGAGGTGACCTAACGCCGGTTTGGTGTTTATGAGGATGGGTGGAAAGTAACCATACCTGCTACCCCATACAGAATGGTCCATTAAGAACATGCTGTTAATATTTAGCTGTGTCAAAAGTGCACTTTACGTTATAGCTCATAGGGTGCCACATCCGTGGTGTGAGTACGTTGGCCTGGACGATGTGCACGGTATGCCGTGGTCCAAGAAGTTTAACCAGTTACACTGCATGGGGTGGTGATGCTAGTATGTCAGGGTGGGCACCATACTGGTAATAGCTCATTTTAATTAATTCATATGATGAAGCTGCCCACTTCCTTATTCCAGTAACCAAAGCTATGTTTATGTGCCAAGAACATCTCATTAAATGTAGATCTAAATGCTTTTGTGGGACCCTGCCTATTGTTTCTGTATTTCGATAATATCAAAGTCAAAATATATCACTCTAGAACACAGCAATAGCTAGAAATGTTAAAGGGGAGATTCAAATAAAATTCTATTGTTCATTTTTGCCCCAACCAATCAGAATGTTAGCTTCAAATGTAGAATAAGACTCTGATTGGTTGGGGTAAATTGCACCATTCTAAACAATACGAACTTTATTGGAATCTCCCTGTTTATCGTTAAAATAGGTGCTAATTTTTTTGCCCCCAACCATTCCAAATATTATTTACCCTTTGAAAAGTAAACATCTTGATGTTTTGGGGCAATGATGTAGCACCATTTTTTTAACGATAGAGAACTTTTATGAATCTCCCCTGTTTTATCGTACAAATGGTGCTAATTTTGCCCCCACACATCAAATATTATTACGCCATTTGAAAAGTTAACATGCTGATTGGGTTGGGGCCAAAATTAGCAAACCATTTTTAACGATAAGAACTTTTATGAATATCCCTGTTATTGTTCTACTAGATAACCCTCGCTCTGTTTAAAATTTTTAAAGGGAATATCCAACCCTTAAAACAAAAAACTTGGTGACTTGTCAGTTATCTGCTTTCAAACCCCAAACTGCTATTTTTAACCCAGTTTATTTACATACATTTTAATTTAATGAAAGGCCTTTTCCCATTCTGGTAAGGTATCTGACTCCTCCATCTGCTCAATAGCTTTTTAATGCTAGAGCATGTGCAGTGAGGCAGCAGGTGAAACAGCGTCCAATTCATTGGTTGGAGACAGCAGTCACAGCCTTGATTGACAAGCAGGAAGGGAGGGGCCAGCTTACTTCTGGCCAGAATGGGGACATAATATCCTAAATAATCTGGTTAGTAATACATCTTTATTATTTCTGAAAGTTAACTAAAGAATGTTTTCTCTCCCGGCCTTGCAGGTTGTAATTGAAGAACGGGAGGTAAGGGGGAACCTTCCCTTTACCTCCTGTTTTCAATGAAACTGATCGATTATTATTGTCCAATTCTATAATAATTTGGTGCTGGACATACTAAACTATTACCACCGGCAGATTACAGCAACATGCGATTTACTTGCAAAATTGTCATTTAAAACTACGTGCGGTCACTGTGATATGATCGCCAAGCAGCCCTCCCCTATGATCCATTGAACAGCACTTTGGGGGATTGTAATCAGTATTCTCAATGGTTAGAGACGTGAAGCAGGCAGGGAACGAAACCTAAAGGGAAATGGGTTTTACACATTTTCTGCTAATTATCTTACAGGTTGCCATCAACACTGTGTAACCATACCCCAGACCATACTTTTCACACTGTCGTACTACCCAGACACAGAGCTTTTCCACAACTGTGTACCTTAACCAAGGACCATAGCTGTTTCACACTGTGTCTACCTACCCAGACCATAGCTTTTCACACTGGTGACCAACCCCAACCATAGCTTTTTCACATGGTACCTACCCAGACCATAGCTTTTCACAACTGTGTACCTACCAGAACCATAGCTTTCACACTGTGTACCTACCCAGACCATAGCTTTCACACTGTGTACCTACCAAGACTAGCTTTTCCCACGACTGTGTTACCTACCCAGACCATAGGCTTTTCACACTGTGACTCCTCTACCCACGACCATGCTTTCACACTGTGTACACCTACCCAGACCATACTTTTTCACACTGTGTACCTACCCAGACCATAGCCTTTTTCACAACTGTGGTACCTACCCAGACCACAGCTGGTTTAAACCCACACACCCACCGGAATGACCATTCGCGCATATAAAGAATTAGTAATATGGAAAACCACAGGGCCTAGTTCAATCCATAGTCCTAGCGCCCCCTAGCTGCAAAATACGCAAGGACAGGGAGTTTTCAACTTGCAAAACCCTTTAAATTGCCGTCAAAGCTCACCTCTCAGAATGTTCGGATATACCGTATTTTAATAAATCGGCATATTTCGCTTTACGTTCAGTGTTATAAAGATAAACATGTACAGATACAATGATACTATATGGAACATTGGAATGTGCATTATTGTTATTTTTTTTCTATAATTCACTAATATATACAGTATATAGACAATATATATAATCTGTGTCATGGCACCTTCCTGTAGGTAGGGAATCTTGTTGCAATTTTGCTTGAAGGTGGGTGATTTATGGGTTTCTGGCCACTAGAGGTTCCCCCTGTGCACCCTAATTATGATTGGGACCTGTTTTGACTGTAATTTCTTGTTGCTTGGGTCTGTCTGATAGTCCTGTTTTCAAAGTCCATTACCTACCCCGTCTGCATGTAAAAAGAGTTATGATCAGAATATTGCGTAGGATAATTCTGTATATTGTTATCACTATGGTCGTTCTTTCTGTATATTAATAGTGGGGATACCGATTGTATTGTAGGAGGCCGATAAATAGAACTGATTGAAAGAAATGTGGATAGTGACTGAGATGGGGCACTTGTACCCCGTCAGGTGCTAATTTGTGAAGGGCACAGAATCTCCAGACTGTTTGTGAATTCACATTGTGTCTCTTATAGTCTCTCATGTGTCTGTGGTATAAATTACGTTAAAGCCTCCATTATTAAGGTTTACAGTAGTTGATAACCCAGATCCCCCCCCCGTGAGTTACCTCGTTCGTGAGCGGCGGATATCACGGATTTAGTGTTTTTCCACGCCTTCCGAAACTTTTCCGAACTGGGGTTTCGAAAAGTTTCGAAATTACGAGGATTTACGGGAAAAAATAACGGGAAAATGCGAGGAAATCCTTGTGACTTCAAAATTTCGCAGATTTTTCACATTTTTGACGGAGCAACCCACATTTCGGGGTTCTGTAGTTTCGAAGAATTCTCCGTATTTTCATAATGTTTTAAATGGGTCCCTCGCGGATTTTCGAATTTTCTAATTTGTTCAATTCGCGGATCCTCGAGACGGACCGGATTTTGCGAGGTTCGGACATCTCTAGTTTTATCAGTAGAAATGAAAGAGAAGAACAATTCTTTAATCATTTTCTGTAATATGACGGACTCGGAGGGCCCGACAGTCTATGGAGCTTCCACCATTTCACTTTAGGGGCATAAATACCATTTTCTACAGTTTTTAACCTTCAATATAAATGAGCTCCCTTACGTTTAACATCGAACACAGGAAATCAATCCTTTTACCCTAAATTACAGGGCAACTGTTCCTCTTTGTCCCAACTTCCTTCCGAAGATTCAAACTGTAAATGATTTGGGAAAGCAAATTGGGGATACATTAGAAAAAAAAAACAAAAAAAAATAACACGTTAGGCTCGTCAGAGTTTATTAAGGAGGCACGGCGGTAAAATTGCGCTGTCTTTACGGAAAGTAGATGTGGAAGCCTGAGGGATTAATGTGCAGTTCGAGAATATGCACTAATCGTGGAATAGAGCCCCAACATTAAATTATTTCACAGCCAGCATTTTAATTAGCAGTCGACAAACGAAGAGGTCTCGTGTTTGAAGCTTTAGCGAGGTTTTAATTAACTTGGATTTCGTGTATTTATTGCATTCTGTGTATGTATAGTGTGCTCTAGCAGTCATTAAATACAGAAGAAACCACTTAGGCAGTACGAGTAGCAGCGCTGAGTGGCAATTGTATTAAGGATTCTTCATCAGTAAAGGGGATTACTGTGTAGGGCTGGTTGGAGTTTGGTCATGTATACTGGGCACAACTGCTACCCCGCATATAATACAAATACCCACATACCTTGTAGAAATTACACAGTACAGCAAAATAACAAATGTGGATATATATTATATATATTATATATGTGGTGTGTGTGTGTGTTTAACCCTTTGACCGCACCGAGCACAGCCTATTTGCAATTACGACACACCCAATAACTTATATAAGTCCGCGGCTACTGACAGTTATGCGCATGGCGCGTTTTAGGGGAACCTGAGTTCAGCATTTCATGGACAAGAGGGCAAAATAACAGCAACATTTTACTTACAGGAACCGCGCCACATGTTAGAATTGCCAGCTGCAGTCAGCTACGGTACATTATCAACCGAATCACGTGTTGACAATGTTTAACGGACAAATAAAAACTGTAATTGGGGGTCGGGCTGCTGTACTATAGCACCGTTGACAATTGGAGATATGGTGTGAATAAGACGGCTGAAAAAAACCAGATGTGTAAGGGTTCAACACTCAGTAGTTTGTGGTGACTTAGAACAATGCCCTGAACCAGTAACTTTGTAGTGCTTTGGTCTGACTACTGCCCTGGGCCCCATATAGGGATATATTATCGGTTCACCATTACACAACTTTCATATAAGAAGCAACACTGTCCCCTATCCACGTGACCCGATGTCGCACGGCATAGAGGGGCGGGTAGTGGCATCTTTATAGATCTTTGGCAATGGGTGCTGTAAAAACCAGAGGACTAAAACCCACCGAGTAATGATTATTATATATTATTATTAACGCCAAGGAACAAACTGTCCCCATGATTTCCCGTTGTACGATAGACGGCCGACCTGGTTCATTTGCATCTCCGTTGGCGATTGATTTTCCTGAAGAAAAGTCTAGAAATGCTCCTGAATGTAAAGCGCAGCAGTAATTACAAAATCACTTCCGCAAACATTTTAAGGTTGAAGCAGGTGCTTATTTCTCACCTGTGGGAATACGAGGATGCCAGTGGTTTGATATTCGAATAGTAATGCTTTGAGGTACTGGCCGTACAAGTTAGCGTTCATTTTTGGTGGTTTGAGGCTCAGCGGAGGTTTACATGTGTTCTGTATCACAAAATAATCTATGAAAGTGTGTAGAACTGAGAAACATCTTATTAATACAAAAAAAAATAGCAGAATTTGTGGGAAAACCTTTACCACTGCCCCATTTACATGTTGCAACATGCTCAGTAGATTATAACTCCTTCCTCTCCTCCCTCACAGAGCTGTCAAGTAACTCTAGTGACTGCCGTCTTTGTCTCTCTGTAACTAAGACATCATTCCAAAGCAAGAAAGCTTTCAAACTTCACATCTTTCATCGCATTTCTTTTTTATTTTACTTTTTACTTTTTTCCTTTACGTTGTTTCTCTTCTTTTTTCCTGTAAACATTCAAGAAATTGAAAAACGACAAGGACGGAGGATTAAAGATTAATAGGTTTAATACTCTCGACTCAACATGTTTGGAAAACAGCTGGCCGCCATCATTTTTAGGCTAGAAAATCGTTTTTTGTATTCGTGCCTCCGGTGAGTCATTTTGTCGCAATTAATCCAAACTGGATATTCTCTATCTCATTTCACAATGATGGATTTTAACTCCTCTGACTCTTACTGGAAGGCATGCCAAAAATTAGCAAGAGCCTTTGAGATAAGGGAGATATTTTAAATCCCCAGTGTACAAAACGGGTCTGGAGCTTAAAGCATGACCAAAGTGCAGATGGGACCAGCTTAAGATAAGGGCTGGTCTTAATTATCTATATTGATAGAGTCACAGAGAGTCGCAGCTCGTTTGTGACACAATGGGTCTTTTTCTGGCCCCTTGATCCCCCACTCTGGTTGGCAATACTCAGTCATTCATGTTCTTCAGTGCAATTCCATCTCTCGGCAGCTGCGCTCGGTAGATTTTCTACGGCAGAATGAATGCCCCTAATTGGCTCTGATAAAAATAGATACTTAAAATTCAAAGGTGCGTCATCAAGCTTTAATGTTAAGAGCTCTTCGCTGCAAATTGCTTTGAAATTTACTTAGCCATATTTAATGACAGCCCAGGGCCGAGGATGAACCCAGCACGGTGTGTGAATATATACGCCGTGGTCAGTCCATGATGGTTGCACTATGGCCGTGATGCATTCTCTACATTCTGAGTCTCTCCTTGTCTTTAAGACTATGAGTAGGACCAAATTAGTCTCCATTGTGCTCATTGATCTAGTTAATTCCTACGAGGAGCGGACTATGTACATCTTCCAACCCGTCAAGAACACCACCTGTGTTTTATTTATTTGCTTATATTAGGATTCCGGTTCATATCGGACCGCAGACGAATAAACAGACATCAATTAGCACCTGGACGTTAGTGTTCAGTTCATTTGCAACCCATTCCTTCCATTGTTCTGGTCCATTGTGTGAAATAAAGACTGGAAATGAGACGGGCAACATTTAACCCCACCGCGACGCACGATTGTGTACTAACTGACCGTTTCAGAGACGATAATCGCACGCCCGGTGTGTGGGTGCACTTATCGGCCAAAACGGACTATTGTTCCGCCCGACTAAAAGGCCCACACACCGGACCCAATTATTGGCCCGAAACGTGTTCGTACCACATGTCGGGACCCGCGAACTCACGCAACGTGTGTATGAACCTTCACTGACTTGGGCCAATCCAGTCAAGAAGCTGATTTGGTTACTTGGGTTAAGGACCCCCCATTAAAAAAAAAAACTTGGATAAATGGTCAGTTACCTGCACCCCAATAGAGAATTCCGAACTTCGCAAATACGGCTCCGCTCAGGTAGCCGACGAATTTTTGAAAAAATTCGAAATTAAGAAATCCGACCGAAGCAGACCCATGAAAACCTATTAAAATTCGAAATACGAGGATATCTGCACAAAATACGAAATCGCCCCTGCGATTTTCTCGGTATTTTCCCGTATTTTTCGACAACGCGGTATTTTTAAAATCCAGAAATCCCCTGTTAATTTCTAAAATTTTCAAAATCGTGGTTTTAAGGAAAATTCAGACGGGCGGAAAAACCTGCGATATGATTCCGCCGATTCGCGAACGAGGTAAATCCGCCACGGATCCGGGTTCGATCCCGCAACTGGGCCATCACTAGCCCCCAACCCCAACGATATATTTGCACTTTATCCCTGCATTACTAACCAGATATTTAATAATAATTAACTTGTCCCATTCTGGCAATAAGCTGGCCCTCCCTCCATGACTGTCAATCAAGCTGTGACATCACAACCACTAATTGACTGCTGTTTCACTTGCGGTCTCTCTTGTCACATGCTTCAAAGCTCATAAAAAGCTCATTGAGTTACAATAATGTAATAAACTAGAAAAACTAGCAGGCTGGGAGAAGATAATATAAGTTTTCTATGCTTTAAGGGAGGCAATACGCCTTTCTTTTCCTTGGGTTAAAGATAGATAAACGCTGTATTGTTTTAATTTAAACACTAATAATTAAAACTTGCAAACTGAGTTGTTGGCCAATCATATTAGACATTATTAATAGCTCAACACCCCCCCCCACCTATTCATACCCCTAGGTTCTTCTCTATACTTCAATACAACGGTCAAAGATCAGTCACTGTCCGCTATGTATGCCTCGCTTCTAGGATTATTTTTCGATTCGGCACACTGGGAAGGCACATGCTCGCAAGGAGTCCTGGGACTGTGGTATCATGAATATCTTCCTTTCTCGCAACCCTTTGAATGGATCTTTTATTCAGGACCTGCCCCTGTGATGACAAGGCACGCTCGTAATCACTATGAGCATAGGAATAACAAACTATGCTCCCTGCTCTAAGTCTTTCATTTTTAAAAAAATAAAATTGTACAGTATAGTTGTCTTTAAATGGCCATCGACCCTTACATCGCGGTTGTATGATCTGCGATTGTATGACCAACATCGTATCGTTATGGCCACCATTTACTGTAGAGTCAATATGTAGCAGTAGATAAAAACCTTTGGCTTTGCTTATGGAGCAGTCATTCCGATTGGTCAGTGTTTATAAATAGATATAACTGATTTCCAATAAACAGAGACAAACTCAGTGACTGAATTGTTTCCACTCTAAAATTACAGTCAGATGAGTGGTTTCTATCCGATTAAAATGTAATAATACCAGGGAATAAGCTTCTGCAAGAAAAAGTTTCTATAGACACTTGGTTTCCATTGTGTGAGGGTACCGGTGGCTTATAGAGTTATATTTATTTTGTGAAGAGCAGGGCCTCGCTAGACTTTTTGGCACTAAAAAAAAACAAATCCCAAGCTGACCGCCCGCCCCCCCTGGCCTTGGCCGGCTGGAAGGGTGTTGTTTTAATAACTGAAAGTGGGGTAGATGCTTTATTCGCGGAAGTGGAGTGTGGTTTGTCCAGAAGTGGGAGGGGCTTTATAACATGGACTGTTTAAATAATGAGCACGGACTGTAAATGATTGCCCCACAGTGGACTTGTATTTACAATGAAGTTCCCACAATACTGGTAACCGATGCACCAAAACTGCTGCCATCCCTACAGGCTCTTGTAATTGCTTTCACCTCCATTCCTCATTAGAAGAGGCGGCCCTGGTGGAAGCAGGTCACTAGAAAGACAAATAATTTTAACCAATAATTTTAAACACACATTTTTGGTTATTAGACAGGTAATATGTGATGTAGCCTGAAGATTCCTTTAAAAACTGTGACACTGTAAAGTTCAACTGAATTAAAAATACATCAGATTTATCTATAATGGTCATTCCGGGATCGTATCGATATCTCTATAACATCGGGTTATATATCATCAATAAACAAATCAAATATCACGCTTATTCCTTTTATTCTCTCACGCCATGTTTCTTCCTCTCCCCAGAATTCACACAAAAACACGGAAAACCTGTAATGCGATACAATTGTAAATGCGGTAACACAAGAAATACCATTCTTCCTTATTAACATATTATCTAAGATAATGTGGCTAATTAAACAGAGTTAGCCATTGTCGACTCCAATTAGCAGCTCCTTAAATAGTTGAGCAAATGAAATTCTTTCATATCGCAGTGCACCCCACTGGGGCAATTGTATGGAAGACTGATTGCCCTGCCACACGTAAAGGGCAGTTCACCCCCAAATAAAAAATCTGATATATAGACTAAATTACGCCACCACAAACTGAAATAGTTGGGTTGTATACACACATGCAAATTTTTAGCACGATCAACCGATAGTTCAGTGTATCGGTGGATGCGGCCGGAAAAAATTGCATGATTTGTGTGCGGGAAGTGTTCGGAAGAATGGGGGGCGATCACACCTGCCGGAAAATCCACAAACCTGCCAAACGCTCTGTCGTGAAGGAACCACTCGTTCACGAACCTTAATTCTTACTTATGTTTATTACAACCTTTTTTATTTACTTCACAGTTAACAGCGGTTTGGGGTTCCAGTCATTTGACACACAACATTCACCGCCAATGACTGAATTCTATTCCCTCCGAACTTTTGGGGGGAGGGGAGGAGCATCTTTTTTTATGAAATAACCCTGTTTGTAGCTTTATAACGCTTGCAGTTTTTTAAGGGGGTGATACTTAATCTTTAGATTTTTTTTTATTTTAAGGGGTGAAACATGCCTTTAATATTGTTACTCTCTGTCCCTTTTAGATCCTGTTTGCTTATTTTTTGTTCTTCTCCGCCATGCGAATGTGTCTGAAAATTGTTTTCTCGATTAAAGTTATTTCCCCGACAGATCTTTTTTTATAGCCAAAGATTCCTGTCTGGAAGGCAGAGTAGTCGTAGTAAATGACTTGTGGATTGTCGCACGATGAGACGCCAATGTTAAATGTTACAAACTTTCCCATGGATTGAGACAATCCATATCGGAATTATAGCCAGCCGGTATAGAAATGACCGACGCGGCTTAAACACACGCGTCAAACTCTTTAGGACAACTCCACCCTCATAAGAACATCTTTTAGAAGAATGCCTTTTAGAATATGTTGATATAATCATAGTTTGTTCCTATGATTCATTATGTATGCCTGCTATGCTTCTGGATGCCTTCATGGAAAACCTGAGCATTTAGAAACCTGTACTGAGTCCTGTTATGAGTCTGAGCATGATACAGAAGAGGCAGACGGTAGTACATTCGACAGTGGCTGTGATGTCCAACTGTCAAATCCATAACTGACAGTACTAACTGGAAGAACCGCGAAGCAGAAACAGGGGAAACAGGACATTGTGCCGGATTCAGGTGTAGACTAAATAGTTCACATTTCAAACTATTAACGCTTAGGATTGTTGGGGGTGTGATTTCACTGTAGTAAGTTTTCCATTTGGGGCTGGACTTGCCCTTAAGATGTCAAAGAGAGTCCCAGCCGCACTCTTGGGGGGGGTAGACAAAAACGTTAGATAACGTCACACTGAAACAACATGATCTCCCCATAAGTAACCGGCTGTGTATTGCACCATATTACTAAGACCCTGGAAGTCATGATGAGCTAGGCACTGTATGTAACTGGGCTTAACACTCACACATATAGTTATAGCTTGATAACTTTTGGCCTCTAATCACAATTCCCCCCCAAAACATTTCTTACATACCGTCTTTGTACCTCAAATGAAAAATTAAATACAGGTACATGACACCCAAAACTAAAATGTTAGAGGAAAGACAGACATAGGGAAACTGATGTTCTTCCCGCCCTCTGCCCTCAAAGCTTTATGGCTTGTCACGAGCTTGCACGTGTCAGATGTGGCAGTTTAGGGGTAAGCCATTCCATCATGGCTGTGAATGATCTGTTACAGTCCTTGACTGACAGCTGCTAACTGGAAAATCCCAGTGATGAACATTCTGCTTGGGGGGGTGTGATTACTTTTTATCTGAAGGGTTGAACTTGCCCTTTAACTGATTTTCGTATTAAACAATATGATAAGTCGCTATTTTGTAATAACTGGGCAGCAAAGTAAGAAATAAACATCCCCAACTAGCCGTAAAAGATCAAAAGACAAATAGACTATGAAACGAGGCGAATCTAGACAAGTCCCAGGTCCTCAGTCTAAGTCTTTCTATATTTTTTATTACCTTCATTAAGCCACATGACTCCAGCACCGCTGTATATCGTTAGTCTCTCCCGAGCATGTTCCAACCAAGTCAAAAAAACCCACCTTATGGCTTTTGAGCCCTGCCGCCTGCTTACGTTTGTCACATCGCAGGTTTCTTTACTGGGGACTCTCTTAACAAGAGATGCCAACAGAAGGGCTACATAGTGACCCCATCGCCGATTTCATGCGGATACAAGCAGCAGCGCAACGACCGAGAGGAAAACGGGACATAGAAAGCCCCCAGCGAGCCCTGCTTGTCTTCATTTCTGCTATCAGCTCCTCCACTGAAGGCATAAGAGGTGGAATTGGCTGAATGTTTTTTCCTCCCTCAGATGACCAGATTAGGATAACTAGCGCTTCTGATAAAGTGACAGTCGGCTGCCCTCCCTATAACCCCACCATAACCTTCCATCCTGTTCCCACGCTGACAATGTTTCGCCCCCCATACGAGATTATGCTCAAAGAATCCATATGATGGTACCTGGCCGCTTTCCCAAACTGCAGAGATTGTTGAGGTCATTTAAATGCCCCTTGTGTGTTGGCCAACTGACATCTTCTTATCCGACCCAGCTCGAGTTCAGCTTAAAAGACACCCGCATGATCAGGCCTCACTGCTTTTTATAAATTAAAAACGTCAATGACTTTTCCCCATGTGCTCGCTGCAATTGAAATGACGTCCTCAAGTCTCAGGTGGCTCGCCTTATATACGCACGCCTACATGCAGAGAGGGAGACTACCCGGAAGCTTAGCACTTGCGTGTTTCACATAAGGGTTTCACGTAAGCAATAGGCATTTTCTTTGTGTTGTCGTCTTTAATTCACAGCAGCAGCTTCTAAGGCACCGTTTGAGAATGGGTTTGTGAAAATAGGAGTATAAATCTGTAGCCCCATCTGGTGAAATTGGAACCCACATCAACGGATTTGCTAGCATTCACCGTAAGACGCGACTCGTGGCTGTTGTTTATTGTCCTGGGGTTTTTTCCAAGCAGACTTCCTTGCTATACTCTTGCCCGAACCACTGTGCTTGATGATGAAAGTTTTATTATTTAAGAGGCGCAGCACAATTCTCAGTGGTATCATTGAGTCCTGAGTTCGATTCCACCCTTGGACACATCTGCAAGGAGTTTTGTATGTTCTCCCCGTGTTCTGCGGACGTTCCGTTCCTCCATCCATCCCGGTCGCATCCAGTTCCCACCACAATCATACCAGAACATACGATAGGTTGTGTGTTCCAATAAATGTGCTTAGATTGTAAGCTCTTCGGGCAGGGCCTGATAGTGTACCCAAGTGTATACACGTATTGTAAAGCCACGGAAGATGTGTGCGCTATATTAACATCCACAATAATACTAATTATTATTAGCATGGTACCCAGTTTAGTTAACCATTACACCCCCACAGTATCCTGCCCACATTAGGAGTCTACCAGATCAAAAATACCTATGTGTTTATCCAGGCGCGGATAAACAAACCCTAGCGACTCGTTGCGTTTCAAAGCGTTAACGCCCAATTACTGAAGCCACTGACTGACAAGTTGTTGGTTCTGTTTTTATACATACATGTGTCAGACACCACGTAAATCTTTTTTGTATAATAAATAACCAGAGCGCCCCACTTCTGCCAGATGCAATATCCCTCGTTAGGTATGCGCCCAATTTTCCATATTTTGTTCTCTATAACTTGCAATTGAAGTGGGAGATGCCAACCAGAACAGCAAATGCTGAGGTTCTGGCTGGTATATTTTCATTTTGATAACCATCCAGGTTTCCTCTGCTTGGATCTTTAATACAATCCACAGTTGTAATGTTGACATTTTTGCTGAGTGGGTTGCATTTCCTGCACATTTGTGAGCATTCTCTGCTCTGTTGTTTAGAATGATGGCCTTCTCAATACTGATCAGAGCTGAGGACTGTGGCACCACAGAAAAGGTGGCCATTGACACGGTCGTTGGTGTCTGTTGTTCAGGTGTTTTATAGGAAGGATCATTGTCACGATAGCATGTTGGGTTCAAGGCCTTAAAATAAAGCATTGTATGATTGTGCTCACCCCTTTATTAGACTAATCCAGGTACATGACCTTTCTATGTGATCTACAGGAAGGGTTTTGGGAGTTCTAAGTTGGCGGTGAGTTCGCTTAACTAGCTTCTCCTAGAACCCATCATAAATCATACAAAGGACACATAGAGGGGCTTAGACGTTTCCCCAACCCCAATACAACACTGCATACCGACGCCTGATATTAACATTTTGTAAAGGCACATCCAAGTTGGTCTTAGGTTCATCTGGAAAGAGAAGTTTTTTTTTTTTGAAGGGCCTCCTGGGGGGGAAAGGATGTTATTTTTTAATGTTTTGTCAAGGAGTTGTTCCGATCTGTTCTAGTGTCTGCCGATGTGCTGCAACCAGAAAGGATGATTTGACCACAAGCTTGCTATCAAACGTAACTGTCTTTTTACAGAAGACACTGTAAATTAAAACGCCGTACACGCCCATGACCATTATTTCCTTATAAGCCTCGTTTCGGAGTTACGTGTACTGTAAATTTCATGAAATGACAATTGGCAGTATAATGATGGCTCGACTGTCTTTATGTATCCTGAAAACCCAAACTGCTTTGCAACCACCTTTTAACCAACTGAGCACACAATTAGGACTATGCTGTTCTGAAGGGCAATGTTTTTGTTTGCGTTTTCCATAAATTTTAAGATCCATTTGTTCTATTTAATAAAGGGAAGTAAGAAAAAATATAACAATGGAATAATAATGAGTAAATGCAAATTCATCATCACATATTTGTTTATATCTGCTTACGTCCAGGGTTCTAAAGTGGCAGCTTTCCATCATCATTAAACTTCCAAGTCACGCAGCTTCAAACATGCGACTCAGCCTTTCCCGATCTGATTGGGATCCTCCTATGGGAGCACCTGGCACCTTGATTCATTTTCCTTTAAAAAACTCCACTATGTCAGGATGAAATAAAATCAGAAGTTAAACAGGGCCTAAATGAAAGAAAACAAACGATGGCATTCGTAGCTAACGATCGTGTTACCTCTCCTCCCTAACCTAAAGTTAACCCAATTAACACTCTGCAATGGCACCAAGGCCTTGAATCAGGAGTAATAGTCGTACAAGTGTATTGGAATATTACAATTTAAAATCCTCCTTGTTTGGTTTAAATCCTGCACTCAGCGCCTGTTTTACATCATTCTTCTCTTAAATGGCCCGTGATCGCACAATCTCAAAAATGCCATATGATCTAGGGTTTTAGACGCCTTTAAATCCGTTGACATTGGGTATTGTGCTTCAGTTGGGATTGATCGGGGATCTTGCAGAGCTAAATATCATGACATGATGACAGTATTAGGGGTACACTACACATTGAAGAGGTCAACACTTGGATCAGCAAATTTTACATTGCTTCTTCATAGAAATCCTGATGCAAACCCTCGACTCGCAAAATAAACCCTCCCCTTCATAGACTAGAATAATAAGAGAAAACATTATATACATTTTTTGGGGGGTGGCCCCCTATCCATGAAGCAACTGAAACATTTTCCTGGATAGGGCGCACCCCTGCGGAACACCTTACAAAAAACTCCTTCCTGCAATACCCCCGCATTTTAGCACCAGTTCACCAATCAGCGTTAGTCAGCCCACCATAACCCATCTGCAATATCCACGCTATGTTTCACCTGAGTGAAGCCACGCCGCTGCACGTGTCACCCTCCTTTGTCCCCCCTCCGATAGCGGCTCTTTAAAAGTTTTTTCAGGTGTCAAAACTCTGAAACACCCTGGTTTATAGATATTATAGCAGTATATCTCTTTGCCGTTTCTTTTGCTTAAAATCAAAATGCCACGTTCAGCTCACCACGGCTCACACGTAGTTTCTTACAACATGCACTTCACCCTGGGGCGTTGGTCATCTCTGCTGGGCCATTTTGTGCTAATCACCTTTATTTTCCGTACCACCTATTGAAAAAAAATCTACTTTAGCTCTCTCATGATTGGGAGGTGGCTGTGAAAACAAAATGTGTACTTGGTTTGAAAACCGGGCTATTGTAATGTTTCTCTTGACATTAATCTTATATCAACCATCCAGAAGTTAGTTACTACACTTGAGTCCATATTGACGCCTTTGGGCCGGCAGATGATGATCAGTTACCCGATTGGTAGTTGCTGGTTGCAAAAAAAGTCACAAAACCGCTAACATCTCAGCTAACAAAAAACTAGGCAAGCAGGTGAAATTTACCAACAGTCCAATCAAAATTTTTTATTTCCAAATGGGCAAAAAGTTCAATTGACCTGTACGTCAATACGATCTACCAACAACATAACATCGGATATGAATTACTGCTGGAATTATGCCAAAATCCAGGGCGTAACTACCCAGGTAGAGATGTCCGAACTCGCAAACATCCGGTACCTCTCGAATGGAATTCGTGAATTTTCGAAAAAAAAATTATTAAAAATACGAGAAAACACGTAATTCTCGAAAATTTGATTTTCGAAAATACGATTAATCTGTAATTCGAAAATTTTCGAAAATACATATTTACGAATAAGAAAATCCTCAAATTTCGAAATTTTTCGAAAAATATACTAGAAATCCGCGTACGGAAGTTCGGAAGGCGAGAAACATCCGAAAAAATCTGCCGTTCGCAACGGGGTACAATCCAAGGCGGATCGGGTTCGGAGCTGCGAACCGGCCATCCCTACTACCAGGGGGCCTGTAAGGGTGCAGACGTTACAGTATATGTTTACCATCAGCCTACAGATTAGGTGTGGTCAAAGGGACTACTGTCTGCTCCACAATCCTATGGTTGTTGACTAGTTGTGTTTTTGTTTTTTCTCCCTTCCAGGAATTTTTTTTATCCAAACACTTTAAGGACTGTGTGCCGACATGTTTCAAAGAACATTCATGGCGCCCCATAGCCTGTGCCCTAATGTGCCGTCGTCCGCTCGGAGAATCCGAATTTTTTCGGGGAAATTCGAAAATCGCTTGAGCGGAACCCATTAAAAGAAAAATTCTTCGAACACACGAGAACATCCTCATAACTTTTGAAAATTTTTCAAAAATACGTATTTCTCGGCATTTTGAACATACATGAAATCCTAGTAATGTCGAAAATTTTCGACAAATAATGGGTTTCCGCGCATTTTCGAAAATACGAGAAATCTTTCGTTATTTCCGAAAATTTCGAAAACACAGTTCGGAAAAGTCCGGAAGGCGGAAAATCCGCGAAAATCCGCGTATCCGCTGTTGCGTAATGGAGGCAAAATCCGCCGCAGATACGGGTTCGGATCCGAACGGGCCATCACTAAATGTGTACTTTTTTGACTTGTTGTTCAGCAATTAACAGAAGTGTGTAGAGCACAGACATTGGGATCTGGTACATTCCTAGTTGGAGGAACAGTTGTATCTCCATGTCCTGTATTGTACAGTAAAATCTTCATATCCCATGGATTTTTGTCTTGGTTTCATAACTGAGACCCAAGCGGTAGGTGGTAATGGCCAAGAGGTGTCAGTGGCTGGCATTAGATATTAAGGGGTACATTGACGTACTTCTTGGGAGTTCTTTTCATTGGAGATTAGAATCTTTTGGTCAGTACAGACAGCGGAAGGCCAACATTGTACGTAAGAGAGTGCAGGTGGTGTAACCAGAATCATCTGGCCCCTGCAAACTGTGATGGGCCCCTATCCATGCTTCATCACAGTGGTTTCTGGGAGGAGAAAACCAAGAAGATTGGGCCCCCTGGCTTGCCCGGGCCCCTGCATTGCTTCCCCTGGTAGTTACACCCCATGGATTGGTATCTTGTTGTGCCAACAGGGTATTATACATGAACATTAAGCACTTTATGGGGGGAATAAATATAGTACATACAGATAGTTGAACCAATCTATCTGATCCCATGGGATCTCATGATTAATGTGCCATGTGTATGCATTGAAATATCCAAATGGGCCCTGGGCCTTCTAGGAGGCGGGCTTGTTAGCACTTCATTTGCGTGTTGATATCTAAGGGAAGGCACGTTGTTTGTAACTGTGAGTGATTTCAGCAGTTGGAAGTGTGGACATGTATTGGTGAATTATTATTTTTGAATGTTGTCCCTTAAGTTTTAGATTTATTCGTTCTCCTATACCACACTGACCCTATGATAGGGAGCTCTTAAAACCTCTTTTAATATTTTAATTTAAACCTAACTTGTCCTTTATAGATCTTCACAATTGTTCATCATGATTAACCTTTTCTCCATAAATATGTCAATGGGCTTTCCGATGAACCTGTTTAAAAACTCTGGAATGGGTTGTTGGTTCAAGAAATATTCCCTTCCCTTTCTGTAACTGGTTACGAGCAAATCCTGTTAATCGCCAACAGGACAATGTACAGTTCAATTTTACAAAGGGAAGGATGATTTTGAGCCTTTATTTAGGTGAGACTTGGAAAAAATTCCTTAGCCCACCCCCCTTAATTCGTAAAGGACCAGTGGATCTGTAACACAACCAGGAGAATATGGACCATGTACTATAAATGTCAGAGAGAAGGACGATTCCCATCGCGGATAACCTTAAACTAGTTACACTTTTTGGTCCTAATGAACCCACCTATACTGGGAATAATCAATCCCCTTCATCAGAGATAGTACTGATGATGCCCCTTTATCCCAATCTCTCGTCTTCTTTTCACTTAGCTATTCTTGACCTCCTCTGCCGGCACGTGACAAAGTTCTTACTGTAAGAAGAATCTTGGTACTTTGTATCGGTTTTTTGTTTGGAACTAAAGACGTACACACAACGAATTTCACAATTTCACACAAGTGCAATGGGACACATTCCGGGTAATTAATGCAACAGATTTTGGTACAAGTCCTTCTGAATTGAGGATCCAATGGCAAACTAGCGAAATGTCTTCAGAACCAAACTTCAGTCCAGTTGATTAAATGAATACAACAGATTACCATATGACCTGGATGAATGATAATTACCAGATTAACCTGACATGGAGGGATGAATATTACAGATATTACATGAACCTGGATTAATGGATATTACAGAATATACATGACCTGGATGAATGAATATTACAGATATACCAGGACCTGGATGATGATATTACAGATATTACCATGACCTGGAGGATGAAGATTACACGATAATACCATGCCTGGATGGATGAATAACAGGATTATACATGACCTGGAGGATGAAATTAGCAGATATACCATACCTGGATGATGAATGTTTACAAGATATACCGTGACCTGGATGATGAATATTACAGAATATAACCTGCATGACCTGGATGGATGAATATTACAGATTATACAGACCTGGATGGATGAATATATCAGATACTCCCGTGACTGGCTGAATAACATATTACAGATACACCATGACCTGGATGGGTGAATATCATAGATATACCAGACCTGGATTGAATGAATTATTACATAATATACCGTGACCTGGATGTGATGAATATTACAGATATACCATGACCTGGATGGATGAATATTACAGATACACCAGACTGGATGATGAATATTACAAGATAACTGACAGAAACAGTACACATGACCGATGGATGAATATTACAGAATATCCGTGACCTGGATGGACAATGAATATTACAGATATACCGACCTGGATAATGAATATTTACAGATAACCATGACCTGGATGGATGAATATAAACAGATACCATTACCGGTGATATTAGATCCCATGACGTGGATGATAATATTACAGATATAACGGACCTGGATGAATGAATATTACAGATATACGATGACCTGGAGAATGAATAGTCAGATATACCATGACCTGGGATGGATGAATATACAGATATCCTGACCGGGAGATAGTCACAGACTGGATGGATGAATATTACAGATATCACCTGACTGGATGGATGAATATTACAGATATTAACCGTTGATACCTGGAGGTGATGAATATTACAGAATCCGTAACCTGAGATATTACAGACACCATGGACCTGGATGATGATATTACAGATACACCATGACACTGGATGGATTGAATATTACAGATATACCGTGACCTTGGATGAATGAATATTACAGAAGACCGTGGACCCTGGATGAATGAATATTACAGACTATACCATGACCGGATGAATGAATATTACAGATATTACCGTGACCTGGAGGAATGGATATATTACAGATAACCATGACCTGGCTGAATGAATATTACAGATATACATGAAACTGGATGTATGAATATTAATAGATTATAACACTTGACCTGGATGAAGGAAAGTACACAGATATACCATGACACCTAATGGATGAATATACAGATATACCGTGACCGATGGATGAATAAATATTACAGATATACTAATGACCGTGATGAATGGAATATTAACGATGGTACCCATGGACCTGGATGAATGTAATATTAACAGATATACCGTGAAACCTGGAGGGATGAAATATTACAAGATATCGTTGACCTGGAGGATGAATTATTACAGATATAACGTGACCAGGATGAATGAATATTACAAAGCTATACCGTGCCTGGATGGATGAATCTTACAGATATACCATGGTTCCTGATGAATGAATATTACATATATACAGGACCTGGATGGATGAATATTACAGATCATGACCATCGACTGATGGAGTGAAGTACAGATATACCCATGACCTGGATGGATGAATATTACAGATATAACACGTGGACCTGGAATGGATTGAATATTCAATATACTATGACCTGGATGGATGAAATTACAGATATACCTATGACCAGTGGATGAATATTACATGATATACCGATTACTGGATGGATGAAATTATCAATAGTGGTATCACGTACCTGGATGGATGATATATTACCGATATACCGTGACCTGGTGGATGGAATATTACAGATATACCCTGCACTGGATGGATGATATTACAGTATACCATGACCTGGATGAATAATATTACAGATATACCCGTGATCTGATGGATGATAAATTTACAGATACACCCGTTGACCTGATAATTGAATATACCGATATACCGGACCCCTGGATGAATGAGTATTACAGATATACCATGACCTGGATGAATGAATATTACAGATATAAACCATGACCGGATGAATGAATATTACCAGATAACGTGAACCTGGATGGATGAATATTACAGATATACCATGACCTGGATATGGGAATATTCAGAAGATACCATGACCTGGAGATGAATATTACAGATATTCCATGACCTGGATGATGAATATCACAGATTACCACCGGACCTGGAATGGATGAATTTACAGACACCTACCTGAGATGTATTCAATGACCCCGGATATGATCGTAACTACTGATTGATGAAATCAATATACTACGATGATATTGATATACCATGACCTGGATGAATGAATTCGATTACATACTGGATGATACTTTCAGTGATACCTGGACCTGGATGTATCATATTACAGAGCTACTGACCGAATAGACATGACCCGTGAATGCATATTCATCTACCGGATGTAATATCCAGACGTGACCTGGATGAATGAATATTACAGATCTACCAGTTACCTGGATGGAGATTGAATATCGTGACCGAGGGATGATTACGGGCATAGACCTGACATGGATTATATAATATACAGATATACATGACCGGGATGAATTACAAATTACTGACTGATGATGAATATTACAGATATACTCGATGATGATATTCGTATCCACTGATTAGATTTGATTGGAGATTACAGATATGACTGGATATATATAGATATTCAGATGGCGGATGAGATACAGACCCCATGGACCTGGATGAATGAATATTACAGATTTACCATGACCTGTATGAATGAATATTCCAAACATAGGCTTGTTACATCTTGATTTCCCTATACTTTCCTACAATAAAATGTTCACCTAGGCAGAAAGTTAAGGTGGTTTATGACTTACAATCACCTTTTTAAAATAGCTGTGGTCTTAATAAGTTTGCAGCGTCTCCAGATTAAATAGTTTGGAGACTGGACACTCTCTGTTGAACTTTTCGTCTTTTTATGCTGATAGTGGAACACAGAGTCTAGTCCGAAACAACTCAATCAGGCGGAATGCCACTCTCATCCTTGGGCTTTCTATTAAGAATTCCTGACTGTTAGAATCATGGAAGCAAAGGAAATAAAAGACTTTTGGAATTTACGAAGCTGAACATATTGGATCACTGCAGTTGCAATAAACCAATCTTAAACCATTGAGCGTCTGCCTCTTGACCACCTTATAATGATAAGGGCCGTGTGGACTATCCCACACCTAGTTAATTCATCATTTCTATAATAAAGTCAGAAGTGTTTACCCGCTCGGGGCGTCAGGAATCAGGATTACAAAGGAGGAAGTCCGGGGTTGTGATTGATTGAAATTATGGGGAAATTTTCACAGTGCAAAAACAAATGCACAAAGGTTCATTATAAGACAAGATAGCCAATGGGATGTCACCTCCCAATTCTACACTTCATTGCTTAACCTAAAGCGTTTGGTTTTCTTTGCCCATGGGTACGTGCATGTGTATCAACTATTCTCTCCTCCACATTGTATGGTCCTCCATGGAGGGGAAGGCAAAGGAAGGACCTAATCCCAGTATGAATCAGAATGGATTGAGTGGATTGAGGATGCCAGTCATCTATGATTCTTGCTGGGTAGGAACTATTTTACCAACTATACCAGTCACCTTACCCTCTGTCTGGAGGGGTCACGTCTGTAGTTACACATTCTGTACCTACACCGCTCACCTTACCCTCTGTCTGGACAGGTCCGTTCGTAGTTACACATTCTGTACGTAGCGGCCTGACCTTACCTCTGTCTGGACAGGGTCCTCTGTAGTTACCACATTCTGGACGACCGCTCACCTTACCCTCTGTCTGACGGGTCCGTTGTAGTTACACATTTCTGTACCGTACCGCTTCCCCTTACCCTCTGTCTGGACGGGTCCGTCTGTAGTTTTACACATTCTGTACTTACCCCTCACCTTACCCTCTGTCTGGCCGGGTCCGTCTGTAGTTTACAACATTCTGTAACGTACCGTCACCTTACCCTCTTCTGGACGGGTCCGTCTGTAAGTTACACAATTCTGTTATACCGCTCACCTTACCCTCTGTATGGACGGGTCCGTCTGTAGTTACACCTTCGTAGTAACCGCTCACCTTACCTCGTCTCTGACGGGTCCGTCTTGTATTACACCTTCTGACTTCTTACGTACCGCTCACCTTACCCCCTCTGTCTGGACGGTCCGTCTGAGTATCCAGCATTCTGTACGTACGCTCACCTTACCTCTGTCTGGAAGGGTCTCGTCTGTAGTTAAACATCTGTAACTACCCGCTCCCTTACCCTCTGTCTGGAAGGGTCGTCTGTAGTACACTTCTGTACGCTAACCGCTCACCTTACCCTTACCTCTGTTGGACTGGGTCCTTCTTAGATTACACATTACTGTACGTCCTGCCGTCACCTTAATCCCTCTGTATGGGACGGGTCCCGTCTGTAGTTACACATTCTGTCGTACCGGCTCACCTTACCCTCTGTCTAGGGACGGGTCCGTCTGTAAGTTACACATTCTGTACGTACCACCGCTCACCTTAACCCCTGTCTGGACGTGGTCCGTCTGTAGTTACACATTCTGTACGTACCGCTCACCTTCCCTCGTGTCTGGAGTGTCCTTACTGTAGTTACCCATTCGTAGTACCGCTCACCTTACCCTCTGTACTGGACGGGTCCGTTCTGTAGTTACACATTCTGTACCGTACCGCCACCTACCCTCTTTCTGGAGGGTCTTCGTCTGTAGTTACACACCTTACCTACGGCTCCTTAACCCGTGACTGCCGCGAGTTCACCTGTAGCTCCTTCCCCTTGTCTGGACGGGTCCGTCTGTAGTTACCACATTTGCTGTACGTACGCTCACCTTACCACCTCTGTACTGACGGTCGTCTGAGTTAAACACTTCTTACGTACCGATCATACCCTAACCCTACTGTCTGGACAGGGTCCCGTCGTAGTTACAACATTCTTGTACGTACCGCTCAACTGTACCCTCTGTCTGGACGGTCCTTCTGTAGTTAAACATTCTGTCGTACCGACTAACCCCTTAACCCCTCTGTCTGGACGGGTCCTTCTGTAGTTACACATTCTGTAACGTACCGCTCACCTTACCCTCTGTCTGGACCGTGTCGTCGTAGTTACACATTCTGACGTACCGCTCACTTACTCTTGTCTGGGACTGGTCCGTCCTGTAGTTACACATTGTCGTACCGCTCACCCTTACCAGTCTGGACGGTCCGTCTGTAGTTACACATTCTGTCCGTACCGCTCACCTTACCCTCTGTCCTGACGGGTCCGTCTGTAGTTACCATTCTGTCGTACCGCTACACCTTACCCTCGCGGCCGCGTAGTAACAGTACTACGTATTACCTGAACGGTTCTGTCTGTAGTACACATTCTGGAGAATACATATTTTCCCTTCTGTTAATCTAACTAACCTGTCATATACCTCCTGAGTGTACAAAGTATTCTATTAAGAGGCAGATTTGTCTTCACTAGGGAGTCCGCTAAGGAACAGGACAAGGATCCCATCAGCGTGCTGACATCAGAAGGCGACAGGAATTAGATTAATGAATGGGAACCTTGTGTAGTGAAGGTTTATGTTGTGTGCACGCAAGGGAAGCCTCTTAACAGTGAGAAATATGATGGTGTCTGTACACCAGACCGACCCGCTGCTTTGTGCGGAATGGGAGCTGGAGATGTAGTTTGTAAACAAGGCAGTTTTGGGTTAATCCCCCCTGTTTCGCTGATTCATAAATTTTGAAACACTCAGGAAACTGATCGGTTTCTTTTGTGTAGAGGAAACAGCAGGTCTGTGAATTAAAGGGGAAATAAAGGGATTTTCTTTTTGCTTTACCAAGTCGTCTGCTGCGGCAAATTGTATCAAATAACAAGAGGGACATGTCTTTTATTATAGCCCGGCCAGGAACTTGTAAACAAGGAACCAGTGATCTCAACAACGCCCCGTGTGTGTCTAATCTCTTCATTACTGCAACGACCTATGGTGCCACACAATCTTCCGTTTGTCATTTAAGTCCCAACGTTACCACATCATTTTAGTTGTCCACGATAACATCTTCCAACGTGTTTATGTTGGCCACGGTAAATCTTCCAACGTTTTATGTTTGTGCACACGATAACATCTTCCACGTTACTTGTACGATACTTCACGTTTTTGTGCCACGATAACATACTTCAACGTGTTATGTGTGTGCCAGCTAAAATCTTCCAAGTTTTATGTTGGCCACGATAACATCTTCCACTTATGCACGATATATCTTCGTTTATGTTGTGCCCACGATAACATCTTCCAACGTTTTATGTTGTGCCACGATAATCTTCCAACATTTTATGTTGTGCCACGATAACATCTTCCACGTTTTATGGTTGTGCACGATAACATACTTCCAAGACCGTTTTTATGTTGTGCACGATAACATTCTTCCAACGTTTTATGTCTGTGCCACGATAACATCTTCCAACATTTTATGTTGTGCCACGATAAAATCTTCCACTAAGTTTTATGTTGGTGCACGATAACATCTTCCAACGGTTTATGTTGTGCGGACGGATAACTCTTCAACGTTTTATGTTGGTGCCACGATAACTCTCTCTTCCAACGTTTTATGTTGGCCACGATAACATCTTCAAGTTGATTTTTTTGCCACGAACAGACTTCCAACGTTTTATGTTGTTGACACGATGAACATCTTCAAATTTTATGTTGTGCCAACGATAAAATCTGCCAACGTTTTATGTTGTGCACGATACCCATCCTTCCAACTTTTATGTTGTGCCAACGGTAACTCTCTCCCTTACATGTGTGACGTCATTTAATTTATGTGTGCACGATAACATCTCCAATGTTTTATGTTGTGCCACGATAACATCTTCCATGTTTTAGTGTGTGCCACGATAACATCTTCCAACGTTTATGTTGTGCCACGAAACACTAACATCTTCCAAGTTTTATGTTGTGCCACGAACACCATTATTGAGGGCCTAAACATCTCCAGCGTTTTATGTTGTGCCACGATACATCTTCAATGTTTATGGTGTGCACGATAACATCTTCCAACGTTTTATGTTGGCATGCCACGATAACATCTTCCAAGTTTTTGTTGTGCCACGATTAACATAGCTTCATGTTTTAGGATTTGTGCCACGTAACATCTTCCAGTTCACGAACCCGTACACAACAAATGACAAAAATAGGCTTGCTACCCAGACATCCCAACCCTGCACAAATGTGGCGTCGGCAGGGGGGAGTGGGCGGTGCACAGCGTTATCCTAGGAGGGGTCCCATGAGGTGCATGGCACACATGGGGGTTCATGGTGTTGAGTATAAGTGGTACTTGCGGCTGTGGGGTGGTCTTGCCAGGAGACCACCCTAGAATACATGGAGGACTCCGCACAGAAGGGTGGTGATTACCGGTTTACCCCTTACAAGGTGTTGCTTTCTTATGTTTTCACGTACATAATGAGTTTACGTAGCGAAGTATTCATGGGACAGAGAAATGAGTACATGTTGGCGTCACATGCATTACGAGACGCGCCTTAGATAAACGGTGAGATGTCCGATACAAGATAAACAAGGAAACAACAGGATCAAAATATTCACATTTAAAAAAAAATCATTGGTTAGTGTCTGTGGGCACCGGGGGATTACGCCTGGCCATCCATGGGGCTATTAATCCTTAATATAAATTTTATTGACGTCACTAAGGAGATCTTCATTTAGGTACAGGGTGGATCCAGTTGGAGTACTATGTAGTCACAAGCTGTCAATTCAACCTGTCAAACGTGAGCTGCCTCAGTGGAGCTAATCATCATACTTTAATGATGGCCGTTCCATATCATAACAGCAGTAGATGGGAGATATAAAAGGCTGATTTCTCCACCTGGAACGACCAGGAATCGCAACGACTCTGATTGGATGTCCAACCCGATGTTGTCATTTTGTACCCATCCACATCAAGACCATGTTTAAATACGTAATCCGTTTCCGGCACAAATCTTGTAATGTGTGTGGCCCCGACTAGTAACTGGAATTAAAGTCAAGGGTTAGATCTGGGTACCATGGGTCAATGGGTTGGCAAGGCTGAAATAATGTTGGCCCGATCACCAGACGCTGTAATATTTTTATTTTATGTCCTTACAGACCATACATCATAAACAACTGATCAGGATTGCAATGTTTATTTATATGTTTAAAACCACCTGAGGGGAGGTTCGAGAATCTGCTCTAGGATATTTATACAAAGATGGGTTACCTTGACGTGGTTGGAAAGGCTTTCATTCATGATGTAGACAGTAATGTAATATAAACCCCTTTTGTTTAAAAGTACTGTCGTGTGCAGAAATGGATATTGTATGGGGGGCCCCAGGATGTGCATGTGATTATCTTTCTCTTTCTATTTTATAGTATGTCCAGTGTGCAGATAATGATTGGTATGGGGCCGGAATGGCATTGATTATCTTTTCTATGTTTATAATGTATACCGTGTGCAGATAATGAGATATTGTATGGGGCCTAGGAATGTTGCCATTGATTAGCTTTTACTATGTTTATAATTCTGCCAGTGTGCAGATATAATGATTTTGTATGGGGCCCAGGAATGTGCATTTGATTATTTTTCTATGTTTATAATGTATGCCAGTGGTGCGATAGATGATATGAATGGGGCCTAGGAATGTGCATTGTTATCTTTCTCTATGTTTATAATGTAAATGCCAGTGTGCAGATATGTTATGGTATGGGGCTGATGCTGTACTGAATTATCTTTTACTATTTTTAATGATGCCAGTGTGCACGATAATGTGATATGTATGGGGGACCGGAATGTGCATGGATGATCTTTTTCTTTGTTGTATAATGTTGTCAGTGTGCCGATAAATGTATTGTATGGGGCCTTAGGAATGTGCATGAATGATCTTTTCTTTATTTATAAGTGTATGCCAGTGTGCAAATAATGATATGTGTATGGGGACCGGAGGAATGTGCATTGATGATCTTTTCTATGTTTCTTATATGTATGGCAGTGTGCAATAATATGAATATTGTATGGGCCCAGGATGTGCATTGATGATCTTTTCTATGGTTTATAGATGTCATGTCCACGTGTGTCACGATAATATGAATTGTAATGGGCCTAGAATGTGGCATTGATGATCTTTTCTTTGTTTACTATGTATGCCAGTTGCACGATATGTGATATGTAGGGGACCTATGGAATGTGCATTGATTATTTTTCTATGTTTTAAAAAGATGCCAGTTGTGCAGATAAAATGATATGGTATGGGGCCAGGAAGGCATTGATGATCTTTTTTCTTTTTATAATTAGCCAGTGTTGCAGCACATGTGATATTGTTGGGGCCTAGGAATGTGCATTGATGATCTTGTTCTTTGTTATAATGTAGGATGCAGTTGCAGATTAATATAGATTGTATGGGGCCCAGGGAATGTGCATGTGATTATCTTTCTATGTTTATAATGTATGCAGTTGTTAAGATATTATGTTTTGTATGGGGCCAAGGAAGTGCCTTGATATCTTTCTCATGTTTATAATGTATGCCAGTGTGCAGATAATATGATAATTGTTGGGGCCCAGGATGTCATATTATTTTTTCTATGTGTTTATCATGTTATGCCAGTGTGCAGATAATATGATATATTGTAATGGGGCTAGGAATGTGCATTTATCTTTTCTATGTTTATAATGTATCCAGTGTGACAGATATCTGATATTGTATGGGGCCGAGGATGTGGCATTGATTATTTATCTTTTCTATGTTAAATGTTATACCAGTGTTGCAGATAATATGATATGTATGGGGCCATAGGCATGTGCAATGATTATCTTTTCTATGTTTATAATGTATGCCCGTGTGCAGATAATATGATATTGTATGGGGACCAAGAATGCATTGTATATTCTCTTTCTATTTTGATTTATAAAATACCACTTAATCATTTAATGCTTGGCAATGTGCTTCAAGCGACCAGGACAGAGATCTCGGGGCTTCAGAATAGCACAAAGTTGCTTGGCCGAGCTTCAAAAAAAAAAAAAAATATCATTGCTCTGTTTTTCTCTTACTTAAAAGTTTGTTAAAAGGTTTTTTTTTATCTTAAGTCCTGTGGCTTAATGGAAGTTAAAATATAAAGTGGTTTCTGTGGTGGCAGTAACATAATGGAGACAGAGGTTCCAATCCTGAATGATCCTCTCTGGCATTTAAAGCGACAGTGTGTCACTTCCCAACATATAAAACCACAACATAACGCCCTGTTAAATTCCAGCTGTGGAGATCCTAATGTTTGGTTAACCTGACCAGGGTTGACTGTAGAAATATATTTACGGCTGTCAGTCTTGCTGTTGTCATTGGGGCAATTAAAGGCGGGTAACCCTCAAATGTACAAGACGATTTTCTGTAACCCTCAAATTTGTAGAATCGGTAACCACTCAATGTAGACGTTTTCGATTTCGGTAACCTCGAATGTACAAGCGATTTCCGGTAACCCTCGAATATTTGTAATATGTGGTAACCCCGAATGTACGTTCGATTCGGTAACCCTCGAATGTACAAGCCGATTTTCGGGAACCCTCCGAATTTGTAATATTGGTAACCCTCGAAGGTAGCGTCGTTCGGTATAACCTCTCGAAATGTACAAGACGGATTTCGTAACCTAGATTTGTAATTATCGGTATCCCTAGAATGTAGCGTTCGATGTCAGTAACCCTCGAATGTACAAGCCGATTTCGGTAACCCTCGAATTTGTAATATCGGTAACCCTCGAATGTAGCGTTCGATTTCGAGAGGGTTACGAAATCGTCTTGTACATTCGAGGGTTACCGAATCGACCGCTACAATCGAGGGTTACCATATTACATAAATTCGGAGGTTACGAAATCGGGCTTGTACATTCAGGTTACGAGCGTTTACCGGGTACAACAATTCAGGTTACGGAAACGGCTTCACAGGTAGAAATCGAAAAGTTAGGGTACCGATATTACAATTTGAGGGTTACAGAAATCGTCCTTGTACATTTGAGGGTCCCGCCTTTAAATTGCCCCATGACAACAGCAAAGAATGACAGCCGTAATATTATTTCAACAGTCAACCCTGGTCAGGTTACCAAACATTAGGATTCACACGCTGGAATTTAACAGGGAACGTTATTTTTGGTTTTATATGTTGGGAAGGACACACTGTCGCTTTAAATGCCAGGAGGATCATTCATGGATTGGACCTCTGTCTCCATTATGTTACTGCCACCAACCAGAAACCACTTTATATTTTAACTTCCATCTAAGCCCAGGAGCTTAAAGATAAAAAAAAACCTTTTAACAACCTTTTAAGGTAAGAGAAAAACAGAGCAATGATATTTTTTTTTTTTTTTGAAAGCTCGGCCAAGAACTTTGTGCTTATTCTGAAGCCCCTGAGATCCCTGTCTGGTCGGGCTGTAAGCACAATTGCCAAGTCATAAATGTTAAGGGATTTATAAATACCAAAATAGAAAAGAATATAACAATGCCATTCTGGTCCCATACAATATCATATTATCTGCACACTGGCATACATTATAAAACATAGAAAAGATAATCAATGCACATCCTAATGGCCCCATACAATCATATTATCTGCACACTGGTATAACATTATAACATAAAGATAAGATAATCAATGCCGACATCCTACGGCCCCATACAATATCATGATTATCTCACACTGGAATACATTAATAAACATAGAAAAGATAAATGCACATTCCTAGGCCCCATTACAATATAATATTATCTGCGCACTGGCATAACATGTAAAACATAGAAAGAAATCAATATGACATCCTGGGCCCGCAACAATATCATGTTATCTGCACACTGGCATACATTATAAACATGAGAAACGATAATCAAGTGCACTCCTGGGCCCCATACAATAACATAATTGATTTAACAACTGGCATACATATAAACATAGAAAAGATAATCATGCACATTCCTGGGCCCCATACAATCTAATATTAATCTGCAACGGCATCCTACAGATAAACAAAGAAAGATCATCAATGCACATTCCTAGGCCCCCATACAATACTCACATGATACTGCACACTGGCATAATTATAACAAAGAAAAAAGATCATCAATGCCATTCTAGGCCCCATACATATCATTATATCTGCACAACTGGCATCTTTTATAAAACATAGAAAATGATAATCATGCAATCTAGGTCCCCATACATATCACATATCTGCAACTGGCATACCGTATAAACAAAGAAAAGATCATCAATGCCACATTCTAGGCCCATTCAGATCATATTATCTGGCACACTGGCATGACATTATAAACCATAGAAAAGATCACTCAATGCAGCATCCTGGGCCCAACAGATATTCATATTATCTGCCACTGCCATACAATATAAAACATAGAATTAAGATCATCAATGCACATTCTGCGGTCCCCATCAATATCATATTCTCGCACACTGGCATACACTTATAAATAAAGAAAAGATCATCAATGCACATTCCTAGGCCCCTACAATACATTTATCTGCACACTGACAACATTATAAACAAAGAAAAGATCATCAATGCACATTCCGTCCCCATACGATATCACATTATCGCACACTGGCATCATTAAAACATAAAAAGATAATTCAGTACAGCATTCTAGGCCCCATACAATCACATTATCTGCACATGGCATTTACATTATAAACATGAGAAAAGATAATCAATGCACATTTCCTAGGCCCCATTCAATACTCATCATTATCTGCACAACTGGCATACATTTATAACATAGAAAATAAATCAAATGCACCATTCCTGGGCCCCATACCAAGATATATTATCTGCACACTGGCATAATTATAAACATGAAAAGAGCTAATCAATGCACATCCTAGGCCCCATACAATATCATATTATCTGCACACTGGTATACATTATAAACATAGAAAAGATAATCAATGCCATTCCTGGCCCCATACACAATAATTATCGCACACTGGACATACTATAAAACATAAAAAAGAAAAGATAATCAATGCACATTCCTGGGGCCCCCCATACAATATCCATTATCTGCACACTGACCATACTTTATAAACAAAGGGGTGTTAGTATTACATTACGTGCTATCCATGAATGAAGCCTTTCCCAACCACGTTCAAGGTTAACCCAGTTCTTTGTATAAATATCCTATGAGCAGATTCTAACCTCCCCTCACGGTGTTTAACAATTAAATAAACATTGCAATCCTGATCATTGTTTATGATATTGGTTGTAGGACATGACAAATCAAAATATTACAGCGTCTGGTGATCGGGCCAACATATTTCAGCCTTGCAACCCATTTGACCCATGGTCCCAGATCTAACCCTTGACTTAATTCAGTTACTAGCGGGGCCACACACATTACAAGGATTTGTGCCGTGAAACGGATTACAGTCGATTTAAACCATGTCTTGATGTGGATGGCGTACAAAATGACAACATCGGGTTGGGACATCCAATCAGAGTCGTTGCGATTCCTTGGTCGTTCCAGGTGGAGAAATCAGCCTTTTTATCTCCCATCATACTGCTGTTATGTATGGAACGGACCATTCATTAAGTATAGATGATAGCTCCACTGAGCAGGCTCACTTGTTGACAGGTGAATTGACAGCTGTCAGACTACATGTACTCCACTGGATTCACCCTGTACCTTAAATGAGAGATCTCCTTAGTGACGTTCTATAAAATTTATATTAGAGGATAATAGCCCCATGGACTGGCCAGCGGAATCCCCCGGTGCCCACCGACCTTACCAATGATTTTTTTTGTAAATTGAATATTTTGATCCTGTTGCTTTCCTTGTTTATCTTGTATCGGACATCACACCGTTTATCTAAGGCGCGTCTGTAATGATGACGCCAAAGGTACTCATTTCTTCTGTCCCATGGATACTCGCTACGTAAAGTCATTATGTACGGAAAACATAAGAAAGCAAACACTTGTAATAGGTAACCGGTATACCCCCTTCTTGTGCGGAGTACTCCATTATTCTCAGGGTGGTCTCCTGGCAAGACCACCCCACAAGCCGCAAGTACCACTTATACTCAACACCATGAACCCATGTGTGCCATGCACCTCCTGGGACACCTCCTAGGATAACGCTGTGCACCGCCCCACTCCCCCTGCCGAAGCCACATTTGCAGGGTGGGGATTCTGGGTAGCACAGCCTATTTTTGTCATTTGTGTGTTACGTTTGAACTTGGAAGATGTTACGTGGCACAAACCCTAAAAACATGGAGCTATGTTAATCGTGGCACAACAAAAACACTTGGAAGATTTTATCGTGGCATGGCTCAACATAAAACGTTGGAAGATGTTATCGTGGCACACCATAAACATTGAAGATGTATCGTGGCACAACATAAAACGCTGGAGATTGTTTATCGTGGCACCAACAATAAAACATTGGAGATGTATGTTATCGGGCACAACATAAACGTTGGAAGATGTTATCAGTGGCCAACATAAAACATTGGAAGATGTTATCGTGGCCACAACAAAAACGTAGGACGATGTTATCGTGGCACAACATAATTGGAAGAGTGAGCCAAACATTAAAGTGGACGGATGTTATCGTCTGGCAACACATAAAAGTTTGGAAAGATGGTATCCGTGGCACAACATAAAACGTTGGAAGATGTTATCGTTTGCACAACATAAAAGTTGCAGATGTTTATGTCAACAAAAAGTTGGTTGTAGCACAACATAAAACGTTGGAAGTTTGTTTCGTGGCCAAATAACATAACATGTGAAGATGTTATCGTGGCACCAACATAAAACGTTGGAGGGAAGATGTTATCGTGGCCACCAACATAAAACGTTTGAAGATGTTATCCGTCGCACAACATAAAACGTTGGAAGATGTTTATCGTGGCACAACATAAACTTGGGTGGAAGATTTTATCGGGCACAACATAAAATGTTGGAAGATGTTATCGTGGCCAGACATAAAACGTTGGAAGAAGTGTTATCGTGGCACAACATAAAACGTCTTGGAAGTATGTTATCGTGCACAACCATAAAACGTTGGAAGATGTTATCGTGGCACAACATAAAATGTTGGAAGATTATCGTGGCACAACATAAAACGTTGGAAGTGTTATCGTGCACAACATAAAACGTTGGAAGAGTTTTTATCGTGGCCACAACATAAAACGTTGGAAGATGTTATCGTGGCCAACATAAACGTTGGAAGATTTTTATCGTGGCACAACATAACACGTTGAAAGTAGTATCGTGGCACAACATAAAACGTGGAAGATGTATCGTGTGGCACAACATAAAACGTTGGAAGAGTTTACCGTGGCACAACATAACACGTTGGAAGATGGTTATCGTGGCACAACTAAAATATGTGGTACGTTGGGACTTTAAATGACAAACGGAAAGATTGTGGGCCACCATAAAGGTCGTTGCTAGTATGAGAGATTAGACACACCGGGGCGTTGTTGAGATCACTGGTTCCTTGTTACAGTTCCATGGCCGGGCTATAATACAAGACATGTCTCGCCTTTGTTATTTTGATACAATTTGCCGCAGCAGACTCTGGTAAAGGCAAAAAGAAAATCCCTTTATTTTCCCTTTAATTCACACGACCTGCTGTTTCCTCTCAAAAAGAAACCGATCAGTTTTCCTGAGTGTTTCAAAATTTATGAATCAAGAAACAGGGGGGATTTAACCCAAAACTGCCTTGTTTACAAAACTACATCTCCAGCATCCATTCCGCGCAAAGCACGGGCGGTCGGGTACAGACACCATCATATTCTCACTGTTACAGACGGCTTTCCCTTGCGTGCACACAACATAAACCTTCACTACACAAGTTCCCATTCTAATTAATTCCTGCGCCTTCTGATGTTACAGCACGCTGATGGGATCCTTGTCCATGTTCCTTTAGCTGTTCCCTAGTGAAGACAAATCTGCCTCTTAATAAGAATATTTGTACACTCAGGATGGTATATGACATTAGTTAGATTACAGGAAGGGAAAATATATGTATTCTCCAGAATGGTACTACAGGACAGAACCGTTTTCAGACACGAGGGTAAGGTGAGCGGTACGTACAAATGGGTAACTACAGGACGACCCGTCCAGACAGAGGGTAAGTGTAGCGGTACGACACGAATGTGTAACTACAGACGGACCCGTCCAGACAGTGGTAAGGTGAGCGGTACGACAGAATGTGAACTAACAGACGGACCAGTCCAGACAAGAGTAATGGTGAGCGGTACGTACAGAATGGTAACTACAGGACGACCAGTCCCCAGACAGTAGGGTAAGGTGAGCGGTACGTACAGAATGTGGTAACTACAGACGGACCGCGTCCAGACAGAGGGGTAAGGTGAGCGTACGTACAGAATGTGTAACTAACAGAAGGACCCGTCCAGACAGAGGGTAGGTTTAGTCGGTACGACAATTGTGTAACTACGACGGGACCCGTCCAGACAGAGGGTAGGAGTGGTACGTAAGAAGAGGTAAATACAGACGGACCCTTCCAGACATAGACGTGTCGGCGTAAGAATGATCGACGCGTCATACAGTTGGGTAGCGACGTCGAATGTGGTAACTACAGACGGACCCGTCCAGACAGGGGGTAAGGTGAGCGGTACTTACAGAATGTGTAACTACAGACGGACCAGTCCAGAACAGGGGTAGGTGGCCGGTAGCGTTAAGATGTGTTAAACTACAGAACGAACCGCTCCAAAAGAGGGTAAGGTTGAGCGGTACGGTACAGAATGTGTAACTACATACGGACCCGTCCAGACAGGGAAGGGTGAGCGGTACGACCGAATGGGTAACTACCAGAGGACCGTCCAGACAGGGGTAAGGTGAGCGGACGTACAGAATGTGTAACTACAGGACGGACCCGTCCAGACAGAGGGTTAAGGTGAGCGGGGTTACGTACAGAATGTGTAACTACAGACGGACCCGTCCTACAAGGGTAAGGGTGAGCCGGTACGTACAGTAATGTGTAAACTAAGGACGGGACCGTCCCCCAGACAAGGGATAAGGTGACGGCGACGTACAACTGTGTATACAGAGACCCGTTTCCAGACAGAGGGTAAGGGTAGTGAGGCGGTACTACAGAATGTTAACTACAGACGACGCCGCTTCCAGGACAGAGGTGTAAGGGGAGCGGTACGTACAGAATGTGTAACTACAGACGGACCCGTCCAACAGAGGGTATAGGTGAGCGGTACGTACAGAATGCTGGTAACTCACAGACGGACCGTCCAGGACAGAGAGGTAATGTGAGCGGTACGTACATGTCGAATGGTGTAACTACAGACGGACCCGTCATAAGAAAGAGGTAAGGTGAGCGGTTATACAGAAGGTGTAACTACAGACGGACCCGTCCGACAGAGGGTAAGGTGACGGTACGTAAGAATGTGTGTAACTTACAGACGGACCCGCCAGAAGAGGGTAAGGTGAGGCGTTAACGTACAGAATGTGTAACTACAGACGACCGGTCCAGACAGAGGGTAAGGTGAGCGGTAAGGTCAGAAATGGGTAAATACAGACGACCCGTCCAGACAGAGGGTAGGTGAGCGGTCGTACAGAATGTGGTAACTACAGACGGACCCTGTCCAGACAGAGTGAGGGTAAAGTGTCTAAGGAGTGCAGGGAGCAGCGTACGTACAGAATGTGTAACTACAGACGGACCTGTCCAGACAGCAGGGTAAGGTGAGCGGTGGTAGGTACAGTAATGTGTAACTACAGACGTGACCCCGTCCAGACAGAGGTAAGGTGAACTGGTATAGTTTGGTAAAATATTTCCTACCCAAGCAAGAATCTAGAGACTGGCATCCCTCAATCCCTCAATCCATGCTGATTCATACGGGATTAGGTCCTTCACTTTCTTCCCTTTCTCCAATGGAGGACCATACAATGGAGGAGAGAATAGTTGATTACACCATGCACGTCCCCTGGCGAAAACCAAACCGCTTTAGGTTAAGCAATGAATGTAGAAGTTGGAGGTGAATCCATTGGCATATCTTGTCTTATAATGACCTTTGTGCATTTGTTTTTGCATGTGAAAATTTCCCCATAATTATCAATTCAATCAACCCCGGACTTCCTCCTTTGTAATCGACTGAGCCTGACGCCCCGAGCGGGTAAACACTTCTGACTTATTTATAGAAATGATGAATTAACAGTGTGCGGATAGCCCACACGGGCCCTTATTCATTCAATAAGTTCAAGGAGCAGATCGCTCAATTGGTTTAAGGATTGGGTTTTATTGCAACTGCAGTGATCAATATGTTCAGCTTCCGTTAAATTCCACAAAGTCTTTTTATTTCTTTGCTTCCATGATTCTAAGACGTCAGGAATTCTGTAATGAGAAAGCCCAAGGATTGAGAGTTGCATCTCCGCCTGATTGAGTTTTTTCGGACTAGACTCGTGTTCCTATCAGCATAACAAAGACGAAAATGTTCAACAGAGAGTTCACAGTCTCCAATATTTAATCTGGGACGCTGCAAACTTATTAAGCCACAGCTATTTTAAAAAGTGTGATTGTAAGTCATACCACCTTAACTTTCTGCCTAGGTGAAATTTTATTGTATGGAAAGTATAAGGGATAATCAAGATTGTAGACAATGCTCTATGTTTGGAATATTCATTCATACAGGTCATGGTTAATCTGTAATATTCATTCATCCAGGTTCCATGGGATATCTGTAATAATTTCATCCATCCAGGTCATTGAATATCTGTAATATTCATTCATCACAGGTCATGGTATATCTTTTAATATATCTTACCAGGTTCATGGTAATATCTGTTATATTCATCATCCATGTAACGGTATATCTGTAATATTCATTCATCCAGTCACGGTAATCTGAATATTATCCATCCAGGTCACGGGTATAAATCTGTAATATTCATTCACCGAGGTCATGGTATATCTGTAATTCATTCATCCAGGTCATGTATTGTCCCTGTAATATACATACACCTCCGGTCACGGTATATCTGTAATATTCATCCATCCAGTCATGGTATGATCGTAATATTCATTCATCCAGGTCATGGTTTTAATCTCATAGGTCGAGCTCGAATATTCCATCCATCCAGGTCACGGTATATCTGTAATATTCATTCATCCAGGTCACGTATGCGGTATTATTAATCAGTGTATTGAATATTCATTCATCCAGGTCATGGTAGGTCTGTAAATTCATCCATTCCAGGTCCGGGTAATCTTGATATTCATCCATCCAGGTCATGGAATATCTGTAAATATTAATTCTCCAGGTCATGGATATCTTTGTAATATTCCTCATTCACGGTCATGGTATATCTGTAATATTCATACCATCCAGGTCACGTAGTATCTGTAATATCATTCATCCGGTCATGGTATATCTGTAATAATTCATTCATCCAGTCATGGTATATCTGTAAACTAATTCATCCAGGTCACGGTATATCGGTATATTCAATTCATCAGGTCAACGTGATAATCTGTCAAAATTTTCATCCATCAGATCACGGTATATCTGTAATATTATTCATCCAGGTCATGGATTACTGTAATATTCATCCATCCAGTGAGGGTATATCTGTAATATTCCATCCACCAGGTCACGGTATCTCGGTATAATATTCACTCCAGTCACCTGAAGTATTCGGATCATCCAGTCGGTTATTGATAATATTCATCCATCAGGTAGGTATATGTATTATCTACTGGTATGGTATATCTGTATAATATTCATCCATCCAGGTCATAGTATATTGTAATATTCATCCATTCAACGGTCCACGTGTATATCTTAATATTCATCCATCCAGGTCATGGTATATCGTAATTCATCCATACAGTCGATGGTTAACTGTTAATATTCATCCATCCAGGTCACTGTATATTGTAATATTCATTCATCCAGGACCTGTATATCTGTAAGTATTCATCCATCCCAGGTCACGGTATAGCTTAATATTCATTCATCCGTCACGGTTATATCTGTAATATTCATCCATCCAGGTCACGAACGGTATATTTCTCCCTAGGTACATTCTGTAAAATTCATCTCATCCAGGTTCAGGTACATTCGTTAATATTATTCATCCAGGTCCTGGTACACGATCTCATCTCATTAGTATATCTGTAATATTTAGTTCTCCAGGTCACGGTATATCTGTCAATATTCATCCATCAGTGTCTGGTATATCTGTGTACTTCCTTCATCCAGGTCAGGTGTTATATCTATTAATATTACATACATCCAGGTTTTCATGTATATCTGAAATTCATTCATGCCAGGTCATGGTTATCTGTAATATTCCATTCATCCAGTCACGTAATATCTGTAATATTCATTCATCCAGGTCATGGTATAGTCTTAATATTCATTATCCAGTCACGGTCTATCTGTAATATTCATTCATCCAGGTCACGGTATATCTCGTAATATTCAATCCATCCAGTCATGGTGTATCTGTAATATCATCATCCAGTCCATGGCGTATTCTCCATCGGTTACGGATATCTGTAATATTCATCAATCCAGGTCAACGGAATATCTGTAATATTCATCCATCCAGTCATCGGTGATAATCTGTAATATCATCCATCCAGGTTCATGTGTAATCTGTTAATACTTCACCATCCGGTCATGGTATATTGAATATTCATTCCATCCAAGGTCATCGGTATATCTGTATATTCATTCACTCCAGGTCACGTTATATCTGTAATATTCATCAATCCACGGGTCCAGTGGATCTGTAATATTCATCATCCAGGATGGTGTATCTGTATATATCCATCGGTCTGGATCTATTCATCCATCCGGTCATGGTATATCTGTAAATATTCATTGTCATCCAGGTAACGGTATACTTGTTAATATTCATTCCAGGTCATGGTATCTCTGGTAATTTCTCCATCAGGTCATGTGTGTGTATCTTGTAATATTCATCATCCAGTCATGGTGTTCTGTAATATTCATCCATCCAGGTCATGGTATATCTGTAATATTCATCCATCCAGGTCACGGTATATTATGTAATAATTCATTCATCCAGGTCCTGGTATATCGTAATTATATTCACCATCCAGGTCAGGTGTAATCTGTATATGTTATTCACCAGTCACGGGGTAGTATCTGTACTATATTCATCCATCCAGGTCTGGTATAATCTGTAATATTCATCCATCCAGGTCATGAGGTAATCTGTAATATTCATCATCCAGGTCACGGTATATCTGTAACATTCAATCATCCAGGTCATGGTATATCTGTAATTTCATCCATCCAGGGTCATGTGTATATCCTGTATATTCAATCCATCCAGGCATGGTATTATCCGTGTAATATTCATCCTCCAGGTCATGGTATATCTGTATATCATCATCCAGGTCCTGGTATATCTGTATATTCATTCACCAGGTCATGTATATTCTGTAATATCCATTACATCCAGTCATGTATATCTGTAATATTCATCATCCATGTCAGGTATAAATCGGTGAATTATCATTCATCCAGGTCATGGTAATCTGTTGTATTCATTAATCAACTGGACTTGAGTTTGAGTTCTTGAAGACATTTCGCTAGGTTTGCCATTGGATCCTCAATTTCAGAAGACTTGTACCAAAATCTGTTGGCATTAATACCCTGGAATGTGTCCCATTGCACTTGTGTGAAATTGTGTGAAATTCGTTGTGTGTACGGTCTTTAGTTCCAAACAAAAACCGATACAAAGTATCAAGATTTTCTTACAGTAAGACTTTGTCACGTCGCGACAGCCAGAGGGCACGAAGTAGCTATAGTGAAAGAAGAGAGAGATGTGGATAAAGGGGCATCATCAGTACAATCTGTGAATGAAGGGGATTGATTAATTCCCAGTTAGGTTGGTTCAATTAGGACCAAAAGAGGTAACTAGTTAAGGTTTCCCGGATGGGAAATCGCCTCTCTCTGACATTTATAGTACACATGGTCCAATTCTCCTGGTTTGTGTTACAGATCCACTGGTCCTTTACAGAAATTAAGGAGGGGCGGGCTAGGAATTTTTTTCCAAGTCCTCACCTAAATTAAAGGCTCAAAATCATCCTTCCCCTTTGTAAAATTTGAACTGTACTTGTACCTGTTGGCCGATTAACAGGATTTTGCTCGTAACCAGTACAAGGAAGGGAAATATTTCTTGAACCCAAACACCATTCCGATATTTAACAGGTTTCATCGGAAAGCCCATTGAAATATTTATGGAAAAGTTTAATCAGGATGAACAATGTGAAGAATCTATAAAGGACAAGTTAGGTTTAAATTAAAATATTAAAGAGAGGTTTAAGAGCTCCCTATCATAGGGTCAGTGTGGTATAGTGAGAACGTGAATAAATCTAAAACTTAGGGACAACATATCAAAAATAATAATTCACCAATACATGTCCACACTTCCAACTGCTGAAATCACTCACAGTTACAACACCTCGCCTTCCCTTAGTATCATCACACAGCAAGGACTGAAGTGCTACAAGCCCGCCTCCTATAAGGCCCAGGGCCCTTTGGAATTTCAATGCATACCACAAGGCACATTAATCAGAGAATCCCATGGGATCAGATAGAATTGGTTCAACTATCCTGTATGTACTAATTTATATCCCCCATAAAAGCTTAATGTTCATGTTATATATCCCTGTTGGCACACACAAGATACCAATCCATGGGGTGTACTCACCAGGGGAGCAACTGCAGGGGGCCCGGGCAAGCCAAGGGGGCCCAATCTTCTTGGTTTTCACTCCTCCCGCAAACCACTGTGGATGAAGCATGGATAGGGGCCCATCACCAGTTTGCAGGGGCCCAGATGATTCCTGGTTCACCCTGCACTCTCTTCGTACAAATGTTGGCTTCTGTCTGTACTGACCAAAAGATTCTAATCTCCAATGAAAAGAACTTCCCAAGAAGTACGTCAATGTACCCCATTAATATCTATGCCAGCCACTGACACCCCTCTTGGGCCATTACCCCTACCTGCTTGGGGTCTCAGTTATGAACAAGACAAAATCCATGGGAATATGAAGATTTACTGTAACAATACGGACAGGAGATACAACTTTCCTCCAACTAGGGAATTAACCAGATCCCAATGTCTGTGCTCTACACACTTCTGTTGAATTGCTGAACACAAGTCAAAACAAGTACATTTTAGGATGGCCCGTTCAGGATCCGAACCCGGTATCTGCGGCGGATTGCCTCATTCGAACAGCGATTACGCGGACTTTTCCGGAATTTCCGCCTTCCGAACTTTGTCCCGAACTGTGTTTTCGAAATTTTCGGAAATAACGAAGATTCTCGTATTTTCGAAAATGCGCGGAAACCCATATTTCTCGAAAATTTTCGACATTACTAGGATTCATGTATGTTCCAAAAATGCCAGGAAATACGTATTTTTGAAAAATTTCGAAAGTTATGAGGATGTTCTTCGTGTTGTTCGAAGAATTTTCTCTTTTAATGTGTTCCGCTCAAGCGATTTTTCGAATTTCCCCGAAAAAATTCGGATTCTCCCGAGCGGATCGAGGCACATTAAGGGCACAGGCTATGGGGGCGCCATGAATGTTCTTTTGAAACATGTCGGACCACAGCCTTAAAGTGTTGGAGATAAAAAAATTCCTGGAGAGGAAAAAAAAAAAAACACATAGTAACAACCAGTAGGATTGTGAGCGACAGTAGTCCTTTTACCACACCTAATCTAGGCTGATGTAAACATATACTGTAACAGTTCTGCACCCGTCAGGCCCCCTGGGTAGTAGGGATGGCCGGTTCGCAGCATCCGAACCCGATCCGCCTGTGATTGACCCCGTTGCGAACGGCAGATTTTTTCGGATGTTTCTCGCCATTCCCGAACTTCCGTACCGCGGATTTCTACGTTAATTTTCGAAAAATTTCGGAAATTATGAGGATTCTTCTTATTCCGTAAATATGTATTTTCGAAAATTTTCGAAATTAACAGATTATCGTATTTTTCGAAAATCAAATTTTCGAAATTACGTGTTCTCGTATTTTTAATAATTTTTTCGAAAATTCACGAATTCTCGGAGCGACCGGATTTGCGAGTTCGGACATCTCTACCTGGAGTTACGCCCTGGATTTTGGCATAATTCCAATATATTCATATCCGATGTTATGTTTGGTAATCGTATCGACGTTACAGGTCAAATTGAACTTTTGCCATTTGGAATAAAAAAATTTGATTGGACTGTTGGTAAATTTCACTGCTTGCCTAGTTTTTTGTTAGCTGAGATGTTAGCGGTGACTTTTTTTTGCAACCAGCAGACTACCAATCGGGTAACTGATCATTCATCTGCCGGCCCAAAGAGGTCCGTCAATATGGACTCAAGTGTAGTAACTAACTTCTGATGGTGGATATAAGATTAATGTCACAGAAACATTACAATAGGCCCGGTTTCAAACCAAAGTACACATTTTGTTTTCACAGCCACCTCCCAAATCATGGAGAGCTAAAAGTAGATTTTTTTCAATAGGTGGTACGGAAAATTAAAGGTGATTGCACAGAAAATGGCCCAGCAGAGATGACCAACGCCCCAGGGTGAAGTGCAATGTTGTAAGAAAACTACGTGTGAAGCAGTGGTGAGCTAACGTGGCATTTGATTTAGAGCAAAAGAAACGCAAAAGAGAATACCTTGCTATATATTATAAACCAGGGTGTTCTAGAGTTTTTGACACCTGAAAAAACTTTTAAATGCGCGCTATCAGGAGGGTGTGCACATAGGAGGGTGACACGTGCAGCGGCGTGGCTTCATCAGGTGAAACATAGCTGGAATCTGCAGATGGGTTATGGTGGGCGACTAACGCTGATTGGTGAACTGGTGCTAAAAATGCGAGTAATTGCGGAAGGAGTTTTTTGTAAGTGTTTCCGCAGGGGTGCGCCCACCTAAGAGAAAATGTTTCAGTTGCTTCATGGAATAGGAGGGCACCCAAAAAAACCCTGTAATAATGTTTTCTCTTATTAGTATAGTTATGAAGGGGAGGGTTTTATTTCTGCGAGTCGAGGGTTTGCATACAGGATTTCTATGAGAAGCAATGTAAAATTTGCTGATTCCAAGTGTTGACCTCATTCACATGTGTAGTGTGACCCCTAATACGTAATCATGTCAGTGATATTTAGCTCTGCAAGATCCCCGATACAATCCCAACTGAGCACAATACCGAATGTCAACGGATTTAAAAGGGCTAATAACCTAGATCATATGTGCATTTTTGAGATTGTGCGATTCAGGGGCATTTAAGGAAGAGAATGATTGTAAAACAGGCGGCTGAGTGCAGGATTTAAACCAAACAGACGGATTTTTAAATTTTAATTATTCCAATACACTTTGTACACTATTACTCCTGATTAAGGCCTTGGTGCATTGCAGAATGTTAATTGGGTTAACTTTAGGTTAGGGAGAGAGGTAACACGATCTTAGCTACGAATGCCATCGTTTGTTTTCTTTCATTTAGGCCCTGCTTTAACTTCTAGATTTATTTCATCCTGACATAGTGGAGTTTTTAAAGGAAAATGAATCAAGTGTGCCAGGTGCTCCCAGTAAGGATCCCAATCAGATCGGGAAGGCTGAGTCGCATGTTTAGAGCGTGCGTGGACTTGGAAGTTTAATTATGTGGAAAGCTGCATTTCGAACCCTGGGTAAGCAGATATAACAAATATTGATGATGAATTTGCATTTTATCTCATAATTGTTCCATTGTGTATATTTTTTCTTACTTTTCCTTATTAAATAGAACCAAATAGGATCTGTTAAAATTATGGAAAACGCAAAAAAACATTGCCCTTCAGAAAGCATAGTCCTAAATGTGTGTCTCAGTTGGTTAAAAGGTTGGGTTGCAAGCATTTGGGTTTTTCAGGATAACATACATCGACAGTGTCGAGCCATCATTATACTGCAATTGCTCATTTCATTAAATTTACAGTACACGTAACTCCTAAGTCAGCTTAAGGGAAATAATGGTCATGGCGGTGTACTGCGGTTGGCGTTAATTTTACAGTGTCTTCCTGATAAAAAGACAGTTACGTTATAGCAAAGCTTTGTGGTCAAAATCATCCTTTTGCGTCTTAGCACATCGGCAGCAGATAGAACAGATCTGGAAACAACTCCTTGACAAACATTAATAAAATAACATCCTTCCCGAGGCCCTTCAAAGAAAAAAAAACTTCTCTTGTCCAATGAACCTAAGACAACATGGAGTGCCTTTACAAAATGTATAATATCGGCCGGGTATGCAGTGTTTATTGGGGTGGGGAACGTCTAAGCCCCTCATGGCCTTTTATGATTATGAGGTTCTAGGAGAAGCCTAATTACAAACTCACCGGGCCAACTTAGAACTCCCAAAAACCCTTCCTGTAGATCACATAGAAAGGTCATGTACCTGATTAGTCTTAAAAGGGTGAGCACAATCATACAATGTTATTTTAGCGTTGAACCCACAGGTGCTCATCGTGACAATGTCCTTCTATAAAACACTGAACAAACAGACACAACGTACCGGTCAATGGCCACTTTTCTGTGGTCACAGTCCTCGACTTCTTATCGTATTGAGAAGGCATCATTCTAAACAACAGAGAATGAGATGCTCAAATGGCAGGAAATGCCAACCCACTCAGCAAAAATGTCAACATTACAGATGGGTGGATTCTGATAAAGATACCAAGCAGAGGAAACATGGATGGTTTCAAAATAAAATATACCGAGCCGACCTCAGCATTTCGTGTTCTGGGTTGCATCTCCCACTTCATGGCAAGTTATAAAGAAAAAATATGAGAAAATTGGGCCGTACCTAGACGGGGATATTGCATCTGGTCAGAAGGGGGCGCGTTATTTATTATATAAAAAAGATTTACTGGAGTGTCTGAACATGTATAGTAAAAACAGAACCAATCACCTTGTCAGGTCAGTGCTTCAGTAATTGGCGTAACGGTGTTGAAACGCAACAGAGTCCTAGGGTTTGGTGTATCCAGCCCTGGAATAACACATAGGTTATTTTTGGTCTGGTATTGTCTCCTAATGTGGGCAGGATGACCTGATGGGGTGTAATGGTTAACTAACGTACCATGCTAAATAATAATTAGTATTATTGTGGATTTATATAGCGCAATCTTCCGTAGCTTTACAATACTGTATACACTTAGGGCACGATCAGGCCCTGCCCCGAAGACTTACAATCTAAGCACATTTATTGGACAACACCTACAGTATGTTCTGTATGATTTGTGGGGACCGGATGCGCCGGGAGGACCGGAGGAACCGGCGTCCGCAGGAAGCAACGGGGAGAACATACAAAACTCCTTGCAGATGTGTCCAAGGGTGGAATCGAACTCAGGACTCAACTGACTAACCACTGAGACATTGTGCTGCCCTTCTAAATAATAAATACCTTGTCATCACAAGCAAGTGGTTCCAGAGATAGCAAGTGAAGTCTGCTTGGAAAAAACCCAAGACAATAAACAACAGCCTCGATCGCGTCTTACGGTGAATGCTAGCAAATCCGTTACTGTGGTTCCAACTTTCACCAGAATGGCGGCTACAGATTTTACTCCTGATTTTGCAAAACCCAATTTGCAAACGGTGCCTTAGAAGTGCTGCTGGTGAATTAAAGACGACAACACAAAGAAAAGCACGATTGCTATACGTGGAAACCCTATTAAACACGCTGCTTAGTCTGGGGTAGTTCTCTCCTCTCTGCTATGGAGGCGCGTATATAAGGCGGCACCTGAAGACTTGAGGACGTCCTTTCAATTGCAGCGAGCACATGGGGAAAAGTCATTGGACGTTTTTAATTATAAAGACAAAGGCGTAGGCCTGATCATGCGGTTGTCTTTACGAACGGGCTGTCGGATAAGAAGAATGTCAGTCTGGCAAAACACAGGGGCATTAAATGACCTCAACAATTCTGCAGTTTGGGAAAAGCGGCCAGGTACCATCATATGGGGCGACAAACTCTGCTGGGGGGCGAACATTTCGCAGGGGAACAAGGAAGGAAGGTTATGTGGGGGGTTAGGGTAGGGGGAGCAGCCGGACTGTCAGGCTTTATCAGACGCGCTATTATCCTAATCTGGTCATTGAGGGAGAAGAAAAACATTCAGCCAATTCACCCTCTTATGCCTTCAGTGAGGAGCGTACAGAAATGAGACAAGCAGGGCTCGCTGGGGGCTTTCTATGTCCCGTTTCCTCTCGGTCGGTTGCGCTGCGTCTGTATCCTGCATGAAGCGATGTGGTCACTAATGAAGCCTTTGTTGGAATCTCTTGTAATAGAGGTCCCCAGTAGAAAGAAATCCTCGATGTGACAACACGTAGACAGCAGGCAGGGGGAAAGCCATAAGGTGGGTTTTTTTGACTTGGTGGAACATGCTCGGAGAGACTACGACTTATACAGCGGTGCTGGAGTCATCTTGGACTTAATTGAAGAGAAATATAAAAAGATATAGAAAGACTTAGATAGGACCTGGGATTGTCCTTAGATTCGCCTCGTTTCATAGTCTATTTCTTTTGACTTTTACGGCAGTTGGGGGGATGTTATTTCTTACTTGCTGCCCAGTTATTACAAAATAGCGACTTACATATTGTTTAACAACTGAAAATCAGTTAAAGGGCAAGTTCAACCCTTCAGATAAAAAGTAAATCAAATCCCCCCCAAGCGAATGTTCTCCTGGGATTTTCCAGTAGCAGCTGTCAGTCAAGGATATGTAACAGATCATTCACAGCCATGATGGAATGCTTACCCCTAAACTGCCACCATCTGAACACGTTGCAAAGCTCGTGACAAGCTCATAAAGCTTTGAGGGCAGAGGGCGGGAAAACATCATTCTCCTATGTCTGTTTTCCTTCTAACATTTTAGTTTTGGGTGGTCATGTACCTGTATTTAATTTTTCATTTGAGGTACAAAGACGGTATGTACAGAATGTTATTGGGGGAATTGATGATTAGAGGCCAAAGTTATCCACTATAACTATAATGTCGTGAGTGTTAAGCCCGCGTTACATACAGCTGCCTAAGCTCATCATGACTTCCAGGTGTCTAGTAATAGGTGCAAACACGAGCCGGTTACTTATGGGAGATGCCATGTTGTTTCATGGTGACGTATCTAACGTTTGTGTGTCTACCACCCCAAAAGTGCGGCTGGGACTCTCTTTGACATCTTAAACGGGCAAGTCCAGCCCCAAATGGAAAATTACTACAGTGAAATACACCCCCCAAAATCCAAACGTAATAGTTGAAATGTGAATATATTAGTCTAACCTGAAATCCGCACAATGTCCTGTTTCCCCTGTTTCTGCTTCCGGTTCTCCATTAGTACCTGTCAGTTATGGATTTGACAGTTGACATCACAGCCATGATCTGAATGTACTACCGTCTGCCTCTCTGTACAATGCTCAGACTCATAACAGGCTCAGTACAGGTTTCTAAATTGCTCAGGTTTCCATAGTGCATCCAGAAGCATAGCAGGCATACATAATGAATTCATAGGAACAACTCATGATATATCAACATCATTTTCTAAAAAGGGCTTCTTTCTAAAAGATGTTCTTATGAGGGTGGAGTTGTCCTTAAAGAGTTTGACGCGGTGGGTTTAGCCGCGTCGGTCAGTTCTCTCGGCTGCTATAAATTCCGATATGGATTTTGTCTCAATCCATTGGGGAAAGTTTGTAAACATTTAACTTGGCCGTCGTCATCGTGCGACAATCCACATAGTCATTTACTGACTTCTGCCTTGCTACAGGACTTTGCTCTAAAAAAAGACTGTCGGGGAAATAACTTGTTCGAGAAAACAATTTTCAGACACATTCGCATGGCGGAGGAGGAAAACAAAAAATAAGCAAAACATGATACTAAAAGGGACAAGAGTAACATATTAAAGGGCATGTTTCACCCCTTAAAATAAAAAAAATCTAAAAGATAATATCACCCCCCTAAAAAACTGCAAGCGTTATAAAGCTAAAAAAACAGGGTTATTTCAGTAAAAAAGAGCTCCTTCCCCTCCCCCCAAAAGTTCGGAGGGAATAGAATTCAGTCATTGGCGGTGAATGTTGTGTGAAATGACTGGACCCCCACCAGCTGTTAACTGTGAAGTAAAAAAAAAGGTGTAATAAAACATAAGTTAAGAATTAAGGTTCGTGACGAGTGGTTCCTTCACGACAGAGCGTGCCAGGTTTATGGATTTTCCGGCAGTGTGACTCGCCCCATTCTTTCGAACCACTGCTCCCGCCACAAATCCATTGCAAATTTTTCCGGCCGCATCCACCGATAACACTGAACTATCGGTTGATCGTGCTAAAAATATTGCATGGTGTGTATACAACCAACTATTTCAAGTTTGGGGGGCGTAATTTAGTCTAATACAGATTTTTTATTTGGAGGGTGAACTTGACCCTTTACGTGTGCAGGGTCAATCAGTCTTCCATACAATTGCCTCCAGTGGGGTGCACTGCAGATATGAAAGAATTTCATTGCTCAACTATTAAGGAGGCTGCTAATTGCGATGTCGACAATGCTAACTCCTGTTTAATTAGCCAATTATCTTAGATGAATAATGTTAATAAGGAAGAATGGTATTTCTTGTGTTACCGCATTTACAATGTATCGCATTACCAGGTTTCCTGTTGTGTTTGGAATTCTGGGGGAGGAAGAAAACATGGCTGAGAGGATAAAAGGAATTAAGCGTGATATTTGATTTGTTTATTGATGATATATTAACCCGATGTTTATAGAGATATCGATACGTCCCGGAATGACCATATAGATAAATCTGATGTATTTTAATTCAGTTGAATTTTACAGTGTCAAGTTTTTTAAAGGAATCTTCAGGCTACATCACATATTACCTGTCTAATAACCAAAAATTGTGTGTTAAAATTATTTGGTATACAATTAATTTGTCTTCTAGTGACCTCTTCCACCAGGGCCGCCTCTTCTAATGAAGGAATGAGGGAAAGCACATTACAAGAGCTGTAGGGAGGCAGCAGTTTTGGTGCACGTTTCCAGTATTGTGGACTTCATTTATTACAAGTCACTGTGGGGCATCATTTACCAGTCACTCGGTGCTCATTATTTAAACAGTCTGTGTATAAAGCCCCTCCCACTTCTGGACAAACCACACTCCACTTCCGCGATACAGCATCACCCCACTTTCAGTTATTAAAACAACACCCTCCAGCCGGTGCACAAGGCCAGGGGGGGGGGCGGGGTCCCAGCTTTTGGATTTGTTTTTTTTTAGGTGTCCAAAAAGTTCTAGGTAGTGCCCTGCTCTTCACAAATAAATATAACTCTATAAAGCCACCGGTACCCTTCACACAAATGGAACCAGTGTCTATAGAAACTTTTTCTTGCAGAAGCTATTCCTGGTATATATACATTTTAATCGGATAGGAAACACTCTCTGACTGTAATTTAGAGTGGAAACAATCAGTCACTGAGTGGTCTCGTGTATTGGAAATCATATTAGTATCTATTTATATAACACTGACCACTCGGAATGACTGTTCGATAAGCACAACCAAAGGTTTTTTATCTACTCTACATATTGACTTAAGTAATGGTGGCCATAGACATACGATTGGTATACAATCGTGCAGATCATACAACCGCGATTGTAGGGTCGATGGCCACTTTAAAGACCAACTATACTGACAATTTTAGTTTTTTTAAAATGAAAGGACTTAGAGCAGGGAGCATAGTATTGTTATTCCTATGCTCATAGTGATTACGGAGGTGCCTTGTCATCACAGAGGGCAGGTCCTGTGAATAAAAGATCCATTCAAAGGGTTGCGAGGGATAAGGAAATATTCATGATACCACGTCCAGGACTCCTTGCGAGCATGTCCTTCCCAGTTGCCGAATCGAAATAATCCTAGAAGCGAGGTATACATGGGACCAGTGACTGATCTTTTGACGTTGGTTTATTGAAAGTATAGAGAGAACCTAGGGGTAATGAATAGGTGGGGGGGGGTGGGGTTAGCTAGTTAATAATCTGTCTAATATGATTGTCCAACAACGCAGTTTGCAAGTTTTAATTATTAGTGTTTAAATTAAATAAATGACAGCGTTTACTATTACTTTAACCCAAGGAAAAGAAAGGTGCGTATCCTCCCTTAAAGCATTAAAAACTTATCAGTTATCTTCTCCCAGCTGCTATTTTTCTAGTTTATTACATGTATTTGTAACCTCAATGAGCTTGTTTTATGAGCTTTGAAGCATGTGTACAGAGAAGACCGCAAGTGAAACAGCAGTCAAATTAGTGGTTGTGATGTCACAGCGTTGATTGAACACATGGAGGGAGGGCCAGCTTACTTGCCCAATGGGACAATTAATTCATTACATTAAATTCTGGTTAGTAATGCAGGAATAAAGTGCAATAATATATCGTTGGGGTTGGGGCTAGTGATGGCCCAGTTGCGGGATCGAACCCGGATCCGTGGCGGATTTACCTCGTTCGCGAACGGCGGTCATATGCGCAGGTTTTCCGCCCCGTCTGAAACTTTTCCTAACCACGTTTTGAAAATTTAGAAATACAGGGGATTTCTGGATTTTTAAAAATACCGCGTTTCGAAAATACGGGATAAATACGAGAAAATCGGGCGATTTCGTATTTTGTCGCGAATCCCTCGTATTTTCGAATTTTAATAGGTTTTCATGGGTCTGCTTGTCGAGGATTTCTAATTTTCGAATTTTTTCAAAAATTCCGCTTCCTCGAGCGGGACCGGGTATTTGCGAAGTCGGAAATCTCTATTGGGGTGCAGGTAACTGACCATTTCCAAGTTTTTTTTTTTTAAGGTGGGTCCTTAACCCAAGTAACAAATCAAGCTTCTTGCTGATTGGGCCTCAATGTCAGTGAAGGTTCATACACACTTGCGTGAGTTCGCCGGGTCCCGACAATGTGGTACGAACGTAACGTTGGGCCAATAATTGGGTCCGGTGTGTGGGCCTTTATCGGGCGGAACAATAGTCCGTTTTGGACGATTAAAGTGCACCCACCACCGGGACGTGGGATTATCGTCTTGAAACGGTCAGTTAGTACACATCGTGCGTCGCGGTGGGGTTAAATGTTGCCCGTTCAGTTCCAGTCTTTCAGTTCACACAAGGACCAGAACAATGGAAAGGAATGGTTGCAAATGAACTGAACACTAACAGGTTCAGGTGCTATTGTGTCTGGTTTATCGTCTGCGGTCCGATATGACCGGTAATCCTAATTATAAGCAAATAAATAAAACACATGGGTGTCTCTGAAGGGTGGGAAAAGATGTACAATCCGCTCCTCGTAGGAATTAACTAGAAATCAATGAGCACAAGGGAGACGTAATTTGGTCCTACTCATAGTCTTAAAGACAAGGAGAGACCAGAACGTAGAGAACTGAGGCCCATTCAGCTAAAGTTCAGCAATCTGCTAGACCACGGTATATTCAACACCAGTCGGGTTTGATTCTCTGTCCGAGGTCGTGTCATTAAATATGGATAAGTAAATTTCAAAGCAATTTGCAGCGAAGAGCTGCTTAACATTAAAGCGGTGAGACGCACTTTGAATTTTAAGTATCTATTTTATCAGAGCCAATTAGGGCATTCCTTCTGCCGTAAAATACCGAGCGCAAGCGTGCCGAGAGATGGGAATTGCACTGAAGACAGAATGATGGAATGACCAAACCAGAGTGGGGGGATCAAGGGGCCAGAAAGACCACATTGTGTCACAAACGTAGCGCGCACGTTCTCTGTACTCTATCATAATAGATTATATTAAGACCAGCCCTGTATCTTAGCATAGGTCCCATCTGCACTTTGTCCTGCTTTAAGCTCCAGAACCCGTTTATGTTACACTGGGGGATCTTAAAATATCTCCCTTATCTCAAGGTCTTGCTAATTTTTTGCCATGCCTTCCCGTAAGAGTCAGAGGAGTTAAAATCCATCACTTGTGAAATGAGAAGAGAATATCCAGTTTGGAATTTAATTCGCGACAAAATGGACTCACCGGAGGCACGAAATCAAAAAACGATTTCTAAGCCTAAAAATTGATGGCGGTCAGCTGATATTTCCAAATGTTGAGTCGAAGATATAAACCTATTAATCTTAATCCTCCGCCTTGTCGTTTTTCAATTTCTTGATGTGTTACAGAAAAAAGAAGGAAACAACTAAAGGAAACAAAGTAAAAGTAAAATAACAAAGAGAAATGCGAGAGAAGATTGTGAAGTTTGAAAGCTTCTTGCTTTGGTGGAATGTCTTAGTTACAGAGAGACAAAGACGGCAGCACCTAGAGTTACTTGACAGCTCTGTGCAGGAGGAGAGGAAGGAGCTATAGTCAATCTAACTGAGTCTGTTGCAACACGTACAATGGGGCAGTGGTAAAGGTTTTCCCACAAATTCTGCTATTTTTTTTTTATAATAAGATGTTTCTCAGTTCTACACACTTTTAGATTTATTTGTGATACGACACATGTGAAACTGCCTTGGCCCTCAAAACCACCAAAAACATGACGCTAACTTGTACGTCCAGACTCAAAGCATTCTATTCAGAAATCAAACCACTGGCATCCTCCTATTCCCACAGGACTGAGAATAAGCCACCTGCCAACCTTAAATGTTTGCGGAAGTGGATTTTGTAAATTACTGCGCGCTTACATTCAGGAGCAGTTTCTAGACTTTTCTTCAGGAAATCAATGCCAACGGGAGATGCAAATGAGTCCAGGTCCGGCCGTCTATCGTACAACGGGAAGATCAGGGGACAGTTGTTTCCTTGGCGTTAATAAGAATATTTATTAAGTCATTTACTCGGTGGTTTTAGTCCTCTAGGTTTTTTAAGCTACCCAGTGCCAAAGTCTATAAAGCATGCCCACGCGCCTCTATGCTGTGCGACTCGGGTCAAGTGGATAGGGGACAGTGTGGCTTTATATGGAATGTGTAATGGTAACCGATAATATATCCCTATATGGTGGCCCAGGGCATAGTACAGACCAAAGCACTACAAAGTTTACTGTGTCAGGGCAATTGTTCAAGTCACCACAAACTACTGATGTTCTGCCGCTGGTCACATGTTTTTTCATGCCGTCTTATTACACCCCATACGAGCTTTATACGGTGGTTTTAAGTACAGTCAGCCCTACCCAATTACAGTTTTTTTTTAGTCCGTTAAAACATTGTACACCGATTCGGTTTGATGATGTACGTAGCTGACTGCAGCTGGCAATCTAACATGTGGCGGCGGTTCCTGTAAGTAAAATGTTGCGTTATTTGCCCTCTTGTCTCATGAAATGCTGAACTCAGGTCTCCCCTAAAACGCGCCTGCGCATATAACTGTCAGTCCGCGGACTTATATAAGTTATGGGTGTGTCGTAATTGCAAATAGGCTGTCTTCGGTGCGGTCAAAGGGTTAAAACACACACACACACCACATATATTAACTATATATAAATATATCACACATTTGTATTTTGCTGTACTGTGTAATTTCTACAAGGTATGTGGTGTATTTGTATATAGCGGGGTAGCAGTTTGTGCAGTATACATGACAAACTCAACCAGCCCTACACCAGTAATCCCCTTACTGATGAAGAATCCTTGTAATACAATTGGCACCAGCGCTGCCTCGTACTGCCTAATGTGGTTTCTTCTGTATTTAACTGACTGCTAGAGCACACTATACAACACAGAATGCAATAATACACGAAATCCAGTTAATTAAACCTCGCTAAAGCTTCAAACACGGACTCTTCGTTTGTGGCTGCTAATTAAAATGCTGGCTGTGAATAATTTAATGTTTGGGTCATTCCACGCTATCACGCTGCATATTTCTTCGCATACTGCTACACACTCTCAGGCTTCCATCTACTTTCCGATGAAGCGCATTTACCCGTGCCTCCTTAATAACTTCTGACGAGCCTAACGTTTGTTTTTTTTGTTTTTTTTTTCTAATGTAGGTTCCCCAATTTGCTTTCCCTAAATCATTTACAGTTTTGAATCTTCGGAAGGAAGTTGGGACAAAGAGGAACAGTTAGCCTGTAATTTAGGGTAAAAGATTATCCTGTGTTCGTATGTTAGAACAGTAGGAGGACTCATTTATATGAAGGTTAAATAACTGTAAAAATGGATTTCTGCCCATTCTAATTGAAAGGATGGGAAGCTCCATAGACTGTCGGGGCCCTCCGAGTCCTTCATATTACAGAAAATGATAAAGAATTGTTCTTCTCTTTCATTTCTACTGATAAAAACTAGAGATGTCCGAACCTCGCAAATCCGGTCCGTCTCGAGGATCCGCGAATTGAACAAATTAGAAAATTCGAAAATCCGCGAGTGGACCACATTTAAAAACATATGAAATATACGAGTAATTCTTCGAAATACAGAACCCCGAAATGTGGGTTGCTCCGTCCAAAAATGTGAAAAAATCTGCGAAATTTTGAATCACAAGGATTTCTCGATTTTCCCGTATTTTTCCCGTAAATCCTCGTAATTTCGAAACATTTTCGAAACCCGCAGTTCGAAAAGTTGTTCGGAAGGCGGAAAAAGACAAATCCGTGATATCGCCGTTCACGAACGAGGTAAATCCACGGGGGGCGGATCTGGGTTATCACTACTGTAAACCTTATAATGGAGCATTTAAACGTAATTTATACCACAGACACATCGAAGAGACTAAAGAGACACAAATGTGATTCACAAACAGTCTGGAGATTCTGTGCCCTTCACAAAATTAGCACCTGACGGGGACAAGTGCCCATCTCAGTCACTATCACATTTCTTTCATAGTTCTATTTATCGGCCCTCCTACAATACAGATCGGATCCCCACTATTAATATACAAACCAGAACACATAGTGATAACAATATACAGAATTATCCTACGCAATATTCTGATCATAACTTTTTACATGCAAGACGTGAGTGGTAATGGAGCTTTGAAAACAGGATTTTATAGACAGCCCAAGCCAACAAGAAGATACAGTCAAAACAGGTCCACATCATAATTAGGTGCCAAGGGAGGACCTCTGTGGCTCAGCAACCCATAAATCACCACCTTCAAGCAAAATTGCAACAAGATTCCTACCTACAGGAAGGTGCCATGACAGCAGATTATATATATTGTATATATACTGTATATATTAGTGAATTATAGAAAAAAACAATTACAATAATGCACATTCCAATGTGCCATTATAGTAATCATTGTATCTGTACATGTTTTCTTTATAACACTGAACGAAAGCGAAATATGCGATTTATAAAATAACGTAATCCGAAATTCTGAGAGGTGAGCTTTGACGGCAATTAAAGGGTTTTGCAAGTTGAAAACTCCCCGTCCTGCGATTTTTGCAGCTAGGGGGCGCATAGACTATGGATTGAACTAGGCCCTGTGGTTTTCCATATTTAATTCTTTATATGCGCGAATGGTCTTCCGGTGGTGTAGTGGGTTAAACCAGCTTGTTGGTCTGGGTAGGTACACAGTTGTGAAAAAGGCTATGGTCTGGGTAGGTTACACAGTGTGAAAATATGGTCTGGGTAGGTGTACACAGTGTGAAAAGCATGGTCTGGGTAAGGATCACAGTGTGAAAGCCTATGGTCTGGGTAGTTACACAGTGTGGAAAAAGCTAGTCTGGTAGGTACACAGGTGGAAAGCTATGGTCTGGGTAGGTACACAGTGTGAAAAGCTACTGGTTCTGGGTAGGTACACATGTGAAACTATGTCTGGGTAGGTACACATGTGAAAAAGCTATGGTCTGGGGGGTACCAGTGCTTGAAAAGCTTATGGTCTGGAGGTAGGTACACAGTGTGAACAGCTATGGTCCTTGGTTAAGGTACACAGTTGTGGAAAAGCTACTGTGGTCTGGGTAGGTACACAGTTGAAAAGATATGGTCTGGGTATGGTTACACAGTGTTGATGGCACCTGTAAGATAATTAGCAGAAAATTGTAAAACCCATTTCCCTTTACGTTCGTTCCCTGCCTGCTTCACGTCTCTAACCATTGAGAATATGATTACAATCCCCCAAAGTGCATGTTCAATGGATTCATAGGGAGGGCTGCTTGGCGATCATATCACAGTGACCGCACGTAGTTTTAAATGACAATTTTGCAAGTAAATCGATGTTCTGTAATCTGCCGGTGGTAATAGTTGTAGTAGGGTCCCAGCACAAATTCTTATAAATTAGGACAATAATCATCGATCATTTCATTGAAAACGGAGGTTAAAGGAATGGTTCCCCCCCTTACCTCCCGTTCTTCAATAAACCTGCAAGGCCGGGAGAGAAACATTTTTAAGTTAACTTTCAGAAATAATAAAGATGTATTACTAACAGATATTTCAGATATTATGTCCCCATTCTGGCCAGAAGTAGCTGGCCCCTCCCTCCATGCGTCAATCAAGGCTGTGACTGCTGTCATCCAACCAATGAATTGACTGCTGTTTCACCTGCTGCCTCACTCACATGCTCTAGCATTAAAAAGCGTTATTGAGCAGATGGAGGGGCAGCAGATACCTTTACCAGAATGGGAAAAGGCCTTATCATTAAATTAAAAATGTAATGTAATAAACTGGGTTAAAAATAGCAGTTTGGGGTTGAAAGCAGGATAACTGACAAGTTCACCAAGTTTTTGTTTTAAGGGTTGGATATTCCCTTTAAAATTTTAAACAGATGCGAGGGTTATCTATAGAACAATAACAGGGATATTCATAAAAGTCTTATCGTTAAAAATGGTTGCTAATTTTGGCCCCAACCAATCAGATGTTAACTTTTCAAATGGCGTAATAATATTTGATGTGTGGGGGCAAAATTAGCACATTTTAACGATAAACAGGGAGATTCATAAAAGTTCCTTATCGTTTTAAAAATGGTGCTAATCTTGCCCACCAAAACCATCAAGATGTTAACTTTTCAAATGGTAAATAATATTTGGATGGTTGGGGGCAAAATTAGCACCATTTTAACGATTAAACAGGGAGAATTCCAATAAAGTTCTGTATTGTTTAGAATGGTGCTGAATTTTACCCCAACCAATCAGAGACTTATTCTACATTTGAAGCTAAACATCTGATTGGTTGGGCAAAATGAACAATCAGAATTTTATTTGAATCTCCCCTTTAACATTTCTAGCTATTGCTGTGTTCTAGAGTGATTATTTGACTTTGATATTATCGAACTACAAGAAACAATAGGCAGGGTCCCCAAAAAGGCATTTAATCTACATTTAATGAGATGTTCTTGGCCATAAACTATAGCTTTTGTTACTGGATAAGGAGATAGGGCAGCTTCATCAATATGAATTAATTAAAAATGAGCTATTACCAGTAGGGTGGCCCACCCTGACTACTAGCATCATTCACCCCAGTGCAGTAACTGGTTAAACTTCCTTGGCACCACTAGGGCATACCGTCGTCCTACACACAACTCAACACCCAGGATGTGGCACCCCTATGAGCTATAACGTAAAGATTGCACTTTGACACACTAAATATTTAACAGCATGTTCTTAATGCATTCTGTATGGAGGTAAGCAGTATGGTTACTTTCCACCCATCCTCATAAACACAAACCGGCGTTGGTACCTCCGTGCGGGACTATAATGGGAAAAATGGAATCACCCTGTAAATTTAGTAGTTTGAGTGAGTTATTTTAATTATACCTCTGAGTCTAAAGAACGGCAAATACCGTTTAATATTACTGTTGTAAAGTCTAGGTGGTACCCAATAGAATTGAATAGTTAATTCACAGACGTCTGCAATCAATATGTGAACCAAATCGAACAATACATGCAGCGCTGTAGACACACGCTAAACACTTATTAGAAGAATTACGGGGCTGTATTAAAGCTGGGGGTTTATCCGTTTCACTGTATGCCAGCGTTATTGAAGATGAGATTTTTCCCTAGTTAAAACATCCTTATTAGTCCACTTACGACGTTCTCATTCTATGGTGACCATAGATGCTACAATCCATTGTAAAATCGTAGGTCGTAAGAATGGATTGCTGTCGGACAAAAAATTTCAACTGGTCAAGTGAGAATTATTGGAAGAGCGTTGAAAGATCTTTCCATACACGATGCAACGCTCGGACGCAGATGAACATTTTTTGGCCGACTGCAATCCAATTGTATGACCTACGGATTGTACAATTCGGAGTTGTAGCATCTATGGCCACCATTAGAGCTGTCATATTTTACCCGGCATTGCACTGGGATATAAACCCGATTGTACCATCCCCGACGTGCGGATTGTCAATCGGATTGTAGTGTCTATGGCCACCATTAGAGCTGTATATTTTTTACTGCTGGCATGCCCGGATTTTTTGTACATTAGATAAACCCGATTTGTACAATCCCCCGACCTGCGATGTTCAATCGGATTGTAGCATCTATGGGCCACCATTAGAGCTGTATCTATTTACCCTGCATTGCTATGGGAAAAAAACCCCATACATTTCTACAATAGACCTTTCAATCTAGCGAATTTTTAGTTGTGTGGTGGCAGCAATGCGGCTTCTGGATTTTTTTAACTACTTGATTTAAAAAACGGCACTCTAAAACACAACCTCTCTCGTCTTCAAATTTATCCTTAATCAAAGGCACAAAGTAAAATCTGCTACAGATAGCCCTGAAGGGACCGCCCACTTCCATAGCCCCAGTGTCTCCGACATGCTCAGTGTTATTCCACAGTATGAAATATATGGGGAGGGTTTCTGGTAGTCATAACATTTATGAATTCAAAACAGTTTAGAAAAAATATAGAAATAATTTGACATTTAATATAAGGAAATTTTTTGGCAAACACTTCCTTAAAGCTCCAAAAAAAAGAAATTATGCCTGAATATGTCCAAGGAGAATTCATTAAAAATGGTGTCAATTTGCCCCAACAATCTGATGTAGCTTAAAAAATGTTAAATACGATCTGATAGTTGGGGAAAATTACACTCATTTTTTAAACGATATTCAGTGAGTTCATAAAAGCTTCACTTATCGTTAACAATGGGTTGCTAATTTGCCCCAACAATAGACTATAGTATAGTATAGTATAGTATTTGTATATGTATTTGAGGTTGAATGGAAAGACATACGGTCATCAGTCCAACCCTCTAGCATATCTCATTTCCTGCCTAACTGTTGAATCCAGAGGAAGGCAAAAAAAAAAACAACCAAATTAATGAAGGGGAAAAAAATCCTTCTGACTCAAGTGCAATCGGAAATTTTCCCTGGATCAACCTCTACTTTATGTATCAATCCCACGTAACTTGTAACATCCCTTGTTTGTAGAAACTCCATCCAGCTTTTAATTAACTGACCAATGAACCTTGCCCATAAAACACGTCCATGGAAGACAGTTCCTCATAGCTTTACCGTTCTCACGAAGTGCCAACCCTTTCCAACTCTACTTTATGTATCAATACCCAGTAACTTGTAACATCCTTGGTTGTAGGAACTCATCCAGCTTTTTAGTTACACGTGACCAATGAACCGCCATTAATAACTACATCCCACTGGAAGACAGTTCCATAGCTTTACACGTTTCTTCACAGTGACAAACCCTTTCCCAACTCTACTTTAGTTGTATCATACCAGGTAACTTGTAACATTCCTTGTTTGCAGAAACTCATCCAGCTTTTTATTAAACTGACCAATGAACCTGCACATCATAACAACGTCCCTGGAAGGACAGTACCCCATAGCTTAAACCGTTCTCACATGAAAACCCTTTCCCAACTCTACTTTATGTAAATCAATACCAGTAACTTGTAACATTCTGATTTGCAGAACTCAATCCAGCTCTTTTATTAAACTGACCAATGAACCGCCATAACAATGTCCACTGGAAGACAGTTCCATAGCTTACCGCCTGTTCTCACAGAAAAACCCTTTTCCACAACTCTACTTATGTATCATACCATATAATTGTAACATTCCTTTGTTTGTAGAAACTCATCACAGTCTTTTTAATTAAACTGAACCAATGAACCTGGCCTAAACAAACGTCCACTCGAAGACAAGTTCCATATTTTACCGTTCCTCACAGTGACAAAACCCTTTCCCACTCTACTTTATGTATCAATACCAGTACTGTAACATCTTGTTGTAGAAACTCATCCAGCTTTATTAATAACTGACCAATGAACCTGCCATAACAATTCCACTGGAAGACAGGTTCCTAGCTTTAAACCGTCTCACATTGAAAAAACCCTTTCCAAACCTACTTTATGTATCAAATACCAGTAACTTGTATACATGCCTTGTTGTGTAAACTACCAGCTTTTTTATTAAACTGACCCAATGAAACTGCCCCTAACACACCGTCCACTGGGAGACAGTTTCCATAGCTTTAAACCGTTCTCACAGGTGAAAAACCCTTGTCCGAGCTTTGAAGCCCTCCTAAACCTTTTTTCTTCAAAGTCTTAGAGGGATGTCCCTCGTGTCATTTGACATGGTCTCTATTGGTAACAATGCCCCCCCCAGAATAGTTTATTTAAATTGTATGGCCCGTTAATGTATTTACAGTAATCAGTTCATACCCCACGCAAGCGATCCCTACATCAGCCTTACTCCAGCGTAACATAATTGTAACTTTTCCAGTCTCTTCTCTCACTCTTTCAATCACTCCCCAATCCCATTATAATTAGTTGCCCTCTCTGACCATTCCATTTCAAAGATGTTCCTTTTTTGCACCAGGATTCCAAAATTGCCACTGCATATTCCAAAGAGGCCTTACCAATGCTTTGTAAAGAGGAGAAATACATTTTCCTCCCTGGAATCATACCCGCTTTATACAAGACAATACCATGCTGGCTCTGGCTGTTGCACCTGGCACTGCTTGCTACCTTTAAGTTTGTTCCCCACCAAACTCCAAGATTCCCTATCTAGATCCCCCCCCTTTGCAACGATTGGCACACTCCTACTGAAGTTTTTATATGGTCGACAAAGTTTTGTGTCGTCAGCAAACACAGAAACCTTGCGACAAGTACCCACTTCCAATATAATAAATTAGATTTATAGAAGGGCCCCCCAACACAGAACCCTGTTGGGCCCCCCCACTTAGCACATTTTAGTCCATTGATGAAGCCCCATTAACTCTCTGCACCCTCATTCCTTACCAAATTTCCTATCAATGTACAAATGTGACTCCCCGAACCAACAGAACCTTAGCTTATTCATAGTCGTCCTATGGGGGTACGGTATCAAAGCCTTTGCAAATCCATAGTTAAACGAAATTACTACTGCTATACCACAGTAGTCTAAATTATCTACTTACTTCCTCATAAAGCCAAGCAAGGTAGTTTTGACAAGACCTATTCCTCCTAAATCCATGCTGGTTACTACTTATAGAATGTTCCAGATCCCTTTAAACATACTCTAGCAAACAGTTCCCTTATTAAACTTTCCAGATCTTCCCCACCACTTGAAGTTTAAATTATGGAAACTTTGAAATCTAACATCGATTGGTTGGGGACACAAATTAGCACCATTTTAAACGGAGATAAGGAACTTTTATTGAATAACCTGTAAGGCAGATTTGCCTAGAAGCCCCCCTCTGCCATGAGTCAACTTACTGGCTCATGGATCATAGAGAACACATAGACTAACATCCATTTAAGTATACTGGTAGATTTCTTTTGAACTTTTCTCCCTGCCTGTTAAATAAAACGAAGACACAGTTCAGGTCCCGTGACCCTTTATATGTCAATTGGTACAAATCAATGTCAAAATAATTGCGTCCTACTCTCCGAAGGTATACAATCTTCCTGCACATTAAAGTGAGTTCTTTGTAGATACAACTTTATAATATATTTATGTAGGAGTTCAATCACTCTCAAATTGCTCCATAGGCCATTAACATCGCCACTTATAAATGCATTTCCCGCCTCGACGGACGGTTTAATCCCACTCTTTTTCCTGACAATTTGGTTATTGTATTGTGGAATGGAAATGAATTGTAAATAGACTGTGAGAAATTTGGAATGAATAAACTCGCACATTTACATACCTATCCCTTAGAAACAGTGAACGGCTGGTAGAGGTGTTTATATAAGGAACAGGGGGAAAACAGATGGATTTGAGTTGATGAATGGTTAAGTGATATCTTTTTAAAGGGTTTATCATTTACTAAAACAAATCAACAAGTGGGTACCTTTTCGGCAGCAAATGCCCACTTGGCAACACACGTTTTCAGATTTTAAATCTGAGCTGTAGATTTCAGAGGAATCATCATTTGAAACCAACAACATGTAAACGGGAAGGACCTGTCAATCCAGAAGCAGAAAATATTAATATTTCCCCCATCCCTGACCTCTTACTAGGATCTTTCCCTGCCTGCCAGAAAACTTCTGCAACAATTTAAGAGAAATCAGCAGGAAGAAAAGAACAAAGGGGGAGGGAGGGGAGATGTGTAATCAGAGTCATGTCTATTGTAGATGTGCAGAACATAAGTGTCGCTGACACTACACGAGGGCATGTGAGTAAAAGGGAGGGTGGGGGAATTAGGAGCACTTCACTAAACTACAAATTAATGACAAAACAAAGCAAGCACAGTCTAGATATGTAAGTACCACCATTTTATTCTCTCAAATGCAGTTCAGAAGTTTGTTTCAGTAAACAGTATAGTTAAGGGAATTATACGTCGCAGTTATACTCGATTTCCTCACTGGACTCCTCCCCACTGTCCATTGTCGCTGAAGATTGTCCTGTCACTCACATAGTCAGAAAACAAATTTCAATTCAAGGAGGGGGGGAACTTGACAACTGACAGCAGAAACCAATAGACGATACCGTTTGTACTGTTCTACTACCAGTAGAAAAAAAACATTGATAATATCCGATAAGGAAAGGAAAACCGATGGTTTGTATTTACCAAATACAGAGGGAGACTAATCAGTAAGGGCACGCCACACTACGTGGTTTCTCAACATGATACGAGCCTGGAGTGTGTTAATCATGTGGGCGACCCACTGGGTGCGCTGCAATCCTTTTCAGGGCGCATGTGTTCATATTCGTTTGCGCAACTGGCATACAATCCATAACGGAAGATTGGCGGTTTTATCACGGCGAAACTCACACCATTGAGTTTATTTACAGTTTTTTTGCAATTTTACGTGTGACCAAGCGCGTTGTAGTTTTGGTGTCCGCAGCCTAACCAGGGGTAACAAATTATCTTTACTCTAGGTCCTTAAATAAATAATGAAAACAGTCATGTGACTGGCTGATTAAAGGGGAAGTCAGCACGAAGACATTTGTCTTTCTGGAAAGTAAATTTTGTATTTTTTCTCTTTTTTTTTTGCCATGATCTGTATAAGTAAATCACTTCCAAATTCCTGACTTCCTGTTTGCTGACCCCCTAATACTGCCAAGTTATAGCTACACCATGTAAGATTTAAGTTTCGTACCACACGTGCGATTCGTGCGTGTTGCCGACCTGGACCGCATGATGTGTATGAATCAGGCCGAAATGGATTTTCGTTTGGAAATCGTTGCACCGATCCACCGGGGGGATTCTTGATTGAGGGGCATTTTCAGCCGATAAGTGCCCATACATGGGCCCAATTATCAGCAGTTCGTAAATCGCTTGTCCTGGTCGGCCCCCCCGATTCGCACGTGTGTAACAGTTTGCTACAGTTAGAGAATCTGAGCAGTGTAGAATTTTTTTTAGGCTCGGACTGCAAAGTGAGAACTGAGGGTTAAAACTATCTTGTGGGCAGTTTGCCCTCTTTCAAGGGGGTGACGGGACTATCACGCCAGCATGGACAATGGCGATTCATTCATCATCTCATAGCAGGTAAGAACACAATGCAGATCAATGTGCACAATCCTTAGCAATCCACTGAATCAGTGTAACAATCACACAGAGAATCGCTCCTCCAGGACTGCGAGCACCGCAAACCGTTTTTGCCGAGACTCAATCCTACGTAGATCTTATCGGACTAAATCCAGCACAGGCAGGAATCCAGAACAGGACTGGAAAAGATTGGCAGGAAGCAGTAACATAAGGTTGAGAAAGAAAAGTCCGCTCAGGAAGCCCTCGGATGACAATGTTTTTCAGTCCGGCATGCCGAAACCACTAAATGGAGCATCCGCTCACCGCATTACCCCTATAACATGACTCTAGAGGACCTCTGTGTATAAAAGGTCCTTCTGCACCATTGTTGTGATTCTCCAATCCCCAGATATTATATTTCTGCCCTGACCTGTGACGCACGATGGTGTATGAATGGCCCATCTTGGGCAGAGTATGCAGTATGTGTTGTATAGGCGATCTGGTCGGGCACCATTGATATCCAAACCCGGGGTGGAATCGTATGTTCTTCGAACATTGCGAAGTCGTAGATAATTTCTCTCTTCCAGCTACTGCTTGCTTATTCCATGCCTCCATTATCCTTCGCGTCTGGATTATTGTAACCTTCTGCTTTCTGGTCGTCCTGCTTCCCATCTTTTCTTCTCGCTTCAGTCCATACTTTAACTCTGCTGCCGCATTGTCTCGCTCTCTAACAATCGAGAAACCTGCGCACATCTACCGGGCTCCCCATTAAAACCACTGCTTATCTACAAAATCCTTCACTCATCTGCTCCTATCTATATTTTCTTCTTTTGTGTCCCCATATGTCCTGTTTATGTGACTAACTGCACCCAGTTATTACTTTAAGCACTCCACCTTTCCTATGTATTCTGTTATGTAGATGTAATCTCTAAGGCAGGGCCTCTTCCTCATGTTACATGTTTTAAGACAATGTATATTTAGTGACGCTCATACTTATTTATATATTGTATGTATTATTTACTGTCCCCCTTTTTAAGACTTGTTTGTATTCTATATTTGAACAGCGCTTGCATCCCCTAGTAGCCGCTATACTAAAATAACATATAATACATATACATACATCACTCAAACAAATTCACATGGCAATATGTACCGCTAGTCATCTGAAACGATTGTTTCGTAGGCCACTTGTGCGTCTTTGGCCCCATGATCACACGCAGGTACGACCTCAACATTGAAATCGTTAATGTTTAACATTTCATCCTTAAAGTATCGCTAAGCTTGCCCTTATATCCACCAATGTGCAGTGGGCCAGACAATCAGTAAATATCGACATTAAACGAATATGCGAGTAAAATGTCTATATACCAGTACGCGAGTAAATATCGAAATTATCGAATAATGCCCAGTTGATTCTACGAAGTAATCCATTATGCAGTGATGGAGAGTTCTATAGCCTGAAATAGTTTCGTAATACTCGAAACGTTTCGGTAACCCTTGAGATTGCGAAATCGTCATGGCTATTATCGAATTGGCTTCGAACGCGAGAGCTGGAAAGTACCATGCGTGAGAATAAAATCGATTTTCTAAATCCGGATATTGGAACATGTTCCCCAGGACCATCCCAGGTCCCACAGCCATTACGTTAAGTTACCATTGATATTTTAATTGTTATTCATTCGAACTTTTTAAATTATTTGATCCCATTGACTAATTGGGTCCGTTTTCCCAAAAAACTTTTCCATATAGTTAGAAATTCGAAAACGGACGCTAACTTTCGGAAGTTTCGTCCATCTCTATGAGTATTATAGATTGCCCTACTGCCAAGAAATTCCGTAAAATATATTACGTTTTGAGAATAATTTAGCAATTCAGTGTCATTTGGCCAAAGTGACTGATGTGAAATTTAAAAAAGTTCGCTCTTTAATAAACAACCAGAGGAATCTGAACTCCAAGTCCCTGCCCATAAGTTCTGTAAATATTTTCAAATTGGTCTAATTCAAGCTGAATGTTTTTAACTCTCCATAATTTCCTTTCACCTCCTATAAACACTGCAAGGAGGTGGATGACAAGCCAAAGATTGTGCGTGAAATATTAAAGATGACACATGGGACCATGTAAAAAGGCAGAGTAGGGGTGGCAGATTATTGCTTTATAAAGAAAAACACAGGGCCAGTATTTTCATGACCATTAGTTATTATTATTGAAGATTTAATAGAGGCGCACCATCTTCCTTAGCGCTTTACCATTCTGGTATACCAGTGAGGATTCAGCCGCTGCCCCAAAAGCTCAATCTAAGCACACTTTATTTGACCCCAAGAGGCTTACATCTAAGCACATTTATTGGACACATACAACCTGATCAGTAATGGTCTTTTGATTGTGGGGTGAGGAACGCCGAGTGGCTCCGGGGAAGGACAAACACCAGGCAACGGAGGGAAGCGCACCCAGGGAGAACATACACAACTCCTTGCAGATGTGTCCAGGTGTGGGAATCGAACTCATGACTTCAGCGCTGCAAGGGATCAGTTGCTAAACACCTGAGCCACTGTACTTCCTATTATATTAGAAAAATTTTCTAATCCCTGTCCATATGTTGGAAACTACAACCTCTGTTTGCGTGCTTTTGCAACTCGCAATTATTTTAAATTAAATTGAAAATTGCGGAAACCAATTCACACTATTTATTTGCGTCCGAACTCTGATTCTATGCTCTTACAGTGATTGGGGGGGGGGGGGGTGTAATTAGCCAGGGGACCCTGCGGTTATGGTGAGAACATATTGATGGATTCAGTTAGAAAGTCAATGCTTTCCTGATTTTTACAATCTAAATAAAGACCCTTGGAGGACGACTGAAAGCTTCAAAGTGAAGGAATCGATGGGAGATTAGGGATGTTCTCTGTTTCACGTTAGAACCGGACCTAGCAGAGTGAATTTCACCGCAACAGCCTTTACTAGGTAGCAGGTAGGGTGGCAAGGGGGGGAATTCAAACTAGTTAATTTTACTCTATTTAATATTCCTTTTAAAGGTGGGGTGTGGGGTTTGGGTTGGGTACTGCCTTTGGCACGCACTGGTGTCTGTGTGAATATGGACTGTGGAATGTATTGCTAGAGTGAATATTCACCCCACTAGTTTGGTGTATCTTATAACACGCCATCAAACATTCCATCAATTCATCAGAATATCAAAGACATTTTAGGGCAGGTGGGAATTTTCATCAACCACATCTTCAGCAGAATCTACGGAAATCAGGGTTGGAAAAAGTGGGTAATTATATTGGTTCAGCTTATGTTTCCGCCAATCATAAATCCAATCGAAAAACCCTTTTCCGTGTATGGCAAGCTTTACAATTACAAGGTTATTGTGTACCCTCATACTGTGTCTGTCTTGAGAAACTATATGGAAACTCTCAACCCATATGTATACACTATACAGAGAAGGAATGTCTGTACACACAATAAAATAATACCCTCATACGCATGTCTAAGGGAAACACTATGGCGCTCCCAACCCCTATGTATAAATATCAAGAAGGAATGTTCTTGTACATACAATAAGCTATAACATCATTACTGTACTGTCTAAGGGAAACACTATGGGAAACTCTCACCCATATGTATGTAAATATACAGAGAAGGAATGTTCTGTACAACAATAAGCTATACCCTCTACTGTAATGTCTAAGGCAAACAATATGGCAGGTCCCACCCTACTGTAAAATTACGAGAAGGAATGTTCTGTACATACAATAAGCTTAACCCTCAACTCTGCACTGTTCCTAGGAGAAACACTTGGCTCCTCCCACCCCTATTGTATAAATATACAGTAGAAGGAATGTTCTGTACTCTACAATAAGCTATACCCTCATACTGTACTGTCTAAGGGAAAAAAATTGGCAGCTCCCCCCAATATGTATGAAATATAGTACGAGAAGGAATGTTCCGACACACAATAAGCTATTAACCTCATACTGTACTGTCTAACGGGGGAAAAATATGGCAAGCTCCCACCATATGGAGAAATATACAGAGAAGGCAATGTTCTGTACACCAATAAGTTATACCCCTCATACTGTATGTCTACCAAGGGAAAACAATATGGAAGATCCA
>JAACNH010001052.1:76597-106889 GCA_019447015.1 Hymenochirus boettgeri | reverse complement strand
ATATACCTGTTAATTGAGGTTTCTTGACGTAGAGAGAAGGGAATAGAATTCCAGAGGACGGGAGCCACAAGAGAGAAAGGATTAAGGTGAGAGGAAGCAGTACGAGTGGGGGGTCTGTACAGGATCTGGTTCTGCGATGAATCGAGGGTACGGGCAGTAACATATACTAGAGAGAAAATATAAGGAGGAGCAGCAGAGCGAAGGGATTTAAATGTTAGGAGAAGGATTTTGTATGTAATGCACTGTTTAATAGGGAGACAGTTTGTTGAGATTTGGGTTTATTAGAGAGTGAACAATACATGTGGCAGAGTTTAGTATAGACTGAAGGGGAAAGAGGTGGGAAGCAGAAGGACCAGAAATTAGTAGGTTACAATAGTCCAGGCGCGATAGGGTGTGAGCATGGATAAGCATAGCGGTGGTCGGGAGAGAAAGGAACCTGTGGATTTTTGCTATATTGCGAAGGAAGAAGCGGCAGGTTTTTGCAACATAGTTAATGTGGTTAGAAAAAGAGAGAGAGGAGTCAATAATTACCCCTAGGCAGCGTGCCGATTGGATAGGGGATATGGGGGATTGTCTACAGAGATGGAGAAAGATGGGGCAGGACCAGGTTTAGGTGGGAAAATGATCAGTTCAGTTTTAGAAAGATTTAATTTGAGGAAGCGTTGAGACATCCAGGAGGAGATGGCAAGGAGGCAGTCGGAGACACGTGATTGGATGTCAGGAGGCAGTTAGATACACGTGATTGGATGTCAGGAGGCAGTCGGAGACACGTGATTGGATGTCAGGAGGCAGTCGGAGACACGTGATTGGATGTCAGGAGTTAGCGTTGGGGTGGACAAATAGATTTGTGTATCGTCTGCATATAAATGATATTTGAAGCCAAAAAAGCTGATAACATCTCCCAAGGAAATAGTGTAGAGGAAGAACAATAAGGGTCCAAGTACAGACCCTGCGGGAGCCCCACACGGGAGAAGAGGGAGAAGAGGTATTGCTAGCATAAGATACAGAGTAATTTCAGTTAGGGAGATAGGATAGAAACCAGGATGTCACTTCATTCTGAATGCCCATAGAGTGAAGTATCCGCATTAGGAGGGAATGATCGACTGTGTGGAAAGCAGAGGAGAGGTCGAGGAGGATAAGATGAGAAAAGGGACCATTGGCCTTTGCCACCAGCAGATCATTTATAACCTTACACAGAGCCGTCTCGGTGGAATGTGCAGGACTGAATCCAGATTGTAAAGGATCCAATAGGTTATGAGCATGAAGGTTGTTAGCGATACTAGCAGTTTAGAGGCTATCGGTAAGAGAGAGACCGGGCGGTAATTGGCTAAACAAGAGGGGTCCAGAGAGGGAATTTTTTAGTATGGGCTTAACATGGGCATGATTAAAGACGGAAGGGAAAATTCCAGATGTAAGGGAGGCACTGAATATGTGGGTGAGTATAGGGGTAAGCACATGGTTAGTATAGGGGGAAGCACATGATTGGTATAGGGGGAAGCACATGGTTAGTATAGGGGGAAGCACATGGTTAGTGTGAATAGGGGAAGCACATGGTGAGTATAGGGGGAAGCACATGGTTAGTATAGGGGAAGCACATGGTGAGTATAGGGGGAAGCACATTGTATATAGGGGGAAGCACATGGTGGTAAGGGGGAAGCACATGGTTAGTATAGGGGGAAGCACATGGTGAGTATGGGGGAAGCACATGGTTAGTATAGGGGGAAGCACATGGTTGAGTATAGGGGGAAGCACATGGTTGGTATAGGGGGAAGCACATGGTTGGATAGGGTGGAAGCACATGGTGGTATAGGGGGAAGCACATGGTTAGTAATAGGGGGAAGCACATGGTGAGTATAGGGGGAAGCACATGGTTAGTATTAGAGGGAAGCCACTGGTGAGTATAGGGGAAGCACATGGTTGGTATAGGGGGAAGCACATGGTTGGTAATAGGGGGAAGCACATGGTTGGTATAGGGGGAACACATGGTGGTATAGGGGGGAAGCACATGTTATTATAGGGGAAGCACATGGTGAGTATAGGGGGAAGCACATGGTTGGTATAGGGGGAAGCACATGGTTAGTATAAGGGGGAAGCACATGGTGAGTATAGGGGGGGAAGCACATGGTTAGTATAGGGGGAAGCACATGGTTGGTATAGGGGGAAGCACATGGTGGTATAGGGGGAAGCACATGGTTAGTATAGGGGGAGCACATGGTGAGTATAGGGGAAAGCACATGGTTAGTATAGGGGGAAGACCAATGGTTGGTATAAAGGGGGAAGCACATGTTGTTGTATAGGGGGAAGCACAGGGTGTAGGGGAGAATGGAGGGGGAAGCACATGGTTGGTATAGGGGGAAGCACATGGTTAGTATAGGGGGAAGCACATGGTGAGTATAGGGAAGCACATGGTTGGTATAGGGGGAAACACATGGTTGGTGTTTGGTATAGGGGAAAGCACATGGTTGGTATAGGGGGAGCAATGGTTGGTATGGGCAGCACATGGTTGGTATAGGGGAAAGCACATGGTTGGTATAGGGGGAAGCACATGGTTAGTATAGGGGGAAGCACATGTTAGTATAGGGGGAACACACATGGTTGGTATAGGGGGAAGCACATGGTTAGTATAGGGGGAAGCCATGGTTAGTATGGGGAGCACAGGTTGTATAGGGGAAGCAACATGATTCAGTGTTCCGTAATCCAGAGGACATGGAGGAAGGGACAGGTTGTGAGCGATGATAGAAGCAGCGAGAGACTTCTGAATGGGTCACAGGAGTAAAAGATCCAAGAATATCTGAGGGAGGAGACGGTAACATAATCTGGGAGTCATCCCTAGGACCAGAGATCTGCATGCGGATGGACTCCACTTTATGCTGACAGTAATGGGCAAAGTCCTGGGGAGAGTGGGGAGAAAGGAGAGGGTCAGCGGGCGAGGGGCACAGAATGGAGTTTGTAATTGCAAAGATAGTTAACGCAGCGTTAAACACATCCCTGGTCATGAGGCAGTCTCCACCTTCATAGTTAAGGGAGTGTTTGGATTGCAGTAGCCCCAATCGGACTTGGTGACCAATGGGTATGAAAGTGTTTTGTTGTTTTGAAGGAAATAGCATATGCACGGCTGTTTCGGTTGATAATTGTGTTGTGTATGGGCACTTTGTCACCCGAAAATGCCTGTTTGGGTCTGGGCTCATTCATGGAATGCCCGAACAGTAATGCAATGAGCCCTGACCGAACGGGCGTTTCACCCGACAAAGTGCCCATACACGGCACATTATCGGCCTCGTGCCCGTGATCGCATGTGATTATGAGTCTTTAGTGATTGGATAAAGTCTGGTCTCGCTTTGTTAGTGCACTAACCATTCATTACTTAGGGGCCTGTTATAAAGTGGAGATCCTGGTGCTAGTTTTTGTGGGAAATAAGATTTAATAAAGCTTTATTATTCATTACGGTATTGTACGACTGTTATTGGTACGTTATAGCCGGGACACAGGGAATAACGCCACAGACTGACGTTCATTGGATATGTCAGTCCGATTGGCTGTGCCAAAATGTTGCCCGACATATTTTCCTCCTCCGCTGACCAGTTGGAATTCTTCTGCTCATGTGTACGTAGCCTATGGAGAATTCCACTCCAGCGCCATGTGGATCTCCAGCCAATGGTGACTCATTTTATTACTATGCAGTTGGCTCCTTCACACAGCAATGGGCCTGAATGGTACAAAACTGCCAAGTGAACTGTCCAACTCTATTGCCTGCAATAGGCAGATGTTTTATTTATACAGGAAATGTAATAACAATGAACCTACTGTGTGTATGTCACCATATTTACTTCCTACTTCCCCAACGTGACACATTTACACCAATCACATTAACAGGGGAGGGGCCGGGATCTCTCATCTCTGCCTTAGGGGCGGGTCATCTAGTCTCCTCCCTGTGATGTCACTCAGACTGGGTTCAGCCCATGGACTCTGACCAATGAAATGGCTACTTTCCTGAAGAAACTGTCACTACAGGAAGTCTTGTCGCCATTTTGTTGGTGTCAGGGAAAAGACAAATAATACACAGTTACCTTGTGGGAAGAACTGACTGGACTAAGTGACCATTACCCATCATCCCCTGTACTACATCTCCAACCTGGACTAACTGGGTAAGGGATTTACCTGCCTCCTACTGTCGTGGGACTGAGGGACCAAGTGACAGACTGGAATCTGGGCCCCTGACATTACCCATCATCCCCTGTACTACATCTCCAGCCTCGCTACTGGTAAGGGATTTCCCCTCCCTGTACTGTCCTGTGGGACTGAGGGACCAAGGGAGGGACAGACTGGGAATCTGTGTCCCTGACTACCCATCATCCCCTGTACTACATCTCCAACCTGGACTACTGGGTAAGGATTTACCTTCCTCCTGTACTGTTTGGGGACTGAGGGACCAAGTGACAGACTGGGAATCTGTGTCCCTGACATTACCCATCATCTCTGTGCTACATCTCCCCTGGACTACTGGGTAAGGGATTTACCTTCCTCCCTGTACTGTCTTTGGGACTGAGGGACCAAGTGGGGGACTGGGAATCTGTGTCCCTGACATTACCATCATCCCCGTACTACATCTCCGCCTGGACTACTGGGTAAGGGATTTACCTTCCTCCCTGTACTGTCTGTGGGACTGAGGGACCAAGTGAGGGACAGACTGGAATCTGTGTCACTGACATAACCCATGATCCCCTGTACTACATCTCCAGCCTGGACTACTGGGTAAGCGATGATTCCCTTATGTTACACACAGGATTATAACCCTGTATAATGTACAAGGCATTTCCTCACCCCAGTTTTACATTAGATGGTTTGTACCTAATGTATCTGTATATGTTACACACAGGATTATAACCCTGTATAATGTACAAGGTATTCCTCACCCCCAGTTTTACATTAGATGGTTTTGTTCCTAATGTATCTGTAGATGTTACACACAGGAGTTAACCCTGTATAATGTACAAGGTATTTCCCACCCCCATTTTACATTAGAGGGTTTGTTCCTAATGTTCTGTAGATGTTACACACACCGGATTATAAACCCGTATAATGTACAAGGCATTTCCTCACCCCCAGTTTTACATTAGATGGTTGTACTAATGTATCTGTAGATGTTACACACAGGTTATAAACCCTGTATATGTACAAGGCATTTCCTCACCCCCAGTTTTACATTAGATGTTTGTACCTAATGTATCTGTAGAGTTTACACATTACACAGATTATACCCTGTATAATGTACAGGTATTTCCTCACCCCTTTTACATTAGATGGTTTGTACCTAATGTATCTGTAGATGTTACACACAGGATAATAACCCTGTATAATGTACAAGGTATTTCCTCACCCCCAATTTTACATTAGATGGTTTGTTCCTAACGCATCTGTAGATGTTACATACAGGATCATAACCCTGTATAATGTACAAGGTATTTCCTCACCCCCAGTTTTACGTTCGATGGTTTGTTCCTAATGTATCTGTAGATGTTAAACACAGGATTATAACCCTGTATAATGTACAAGGCATTTCCTCACCCTTAGTTTTACATGAAATGTATGTTTTCTAATGTACAGGATTTCCTGAAATAAGAGAAAGAAGAATATTATCTGAACACAATGGAAGCTCAGCAGCTTCACCAAATGACGGGGGTAAGTAGTGCAGAAAGAAAAGGAAATGCCCCATGTGAGGCCTTCATGTAAATAAAGACTATACTCCTCCGCGCATTCTATATGCATCAAACTTTTTTTTATTTCCAGTAGAGATACCCTTTAAGTAAGGTAAAGTATGGGGTGAGTGTTTATTTTAATATACGCAAGATTTGGTTTTTCCATACAACCCAAAGTAGAGAATAGGCTCAACAGGGCAGCACGGTGGCTTAGTGGTAGACTGATGCCTTGCGCACTGAAGTCCTGAGTTCGATTCCACCCTTGGACACATCTACATACATTTTTCCCCACAATCATAAAGACATACTGATATGTATTTGTGCTTAAATAGTAAGCTCTTCGGGGCAGGGCCTGATATGAATAAATATGTGTATATATAAATCCTTAATAATAATAATAATAAACAAAGAGTTAAGGCATCAGGGTTTCTTATCTGGACATGTCTATGGAACAGTACAGGTCAGAGTAATTAAATGTGCCCCTTGAAAGATGTTGGACCAGTATAATCAAGGGGCTCCGGTTGCTATTGGAAACTGCATAATCTAGTCTAGATAATACATTATGAGCTTTCTCTAGTATTGGAGCCTTCAAATATTGACCAGTCCCCCATGTATAGTTAGATTATACCTATGTATAGTTATTAATATACCTATTACAAAAGATTAACAGATGCTGGGAGGAATGTAAACCACCCACTAAGATAATTAAAGTGTTGGAGATTTTCATTACTGTATCTACAACTCCTGTTGTGCGTAGATATCGTGCATTGTCTCTGTTTCATTTCATTATACTCTGGCAGAATCTGGAAATAAAATTGAAAAATACTGAAATTTGTCAGTCCTAAAGATATTTCTCAGTTCAGTATAAGAACTTGTTTCAGCTAATATGGTCTGGCCCAGTTGAGTGAGATATGCCCCATTCTGTGCAAGGGAGGAATGAGTCTTTATAAGGAGTTTTGTCCTCTCCTGTCCCAGCACTGTAGGATGTGCAGTTCCTTATCGGTTCTAAAAATAAGTACCAAATTTGTATATGCTGAATTTGCAGTCCTAATAGTTTAGCTCAGTATACATACCTGTACATAGTGAGTTTCAGCAGACATGGTCAGATTCACTTGAGCCAAGCTGATCATTGAAAACAGAATACCAGCCTTCTTCCTCCTTTTATTCTGGTCTGTGTAGGGTATGTCATAATGGTGGAGGCCTTGCGGCATAGTCTGCCTTTATCTCTGGCTAACCTCGGTTTTTCACATTCAGAAATTTGGCTGTAAGGGGTGTAAGGCAGACTCTGCTCAGAGCTGGCCTGATAAGAACTCTATGCCCTCCACAAACCCTATGAGGAAGACATCTTAGACCTAGACCTGTTTTTTTGGGTTTGGTCCAGGAACAGATGCCACAGCAATGCTCTTGTGAAGGCTGCTTCTGGACATACTGCATGAGGATTTACTTTATTCTGAGAGTACTTTAATACCTAGAATACCTTCTAGGTTTTTATGTTTTTGTTCATTTCAGGTTCTCTCTGGGTTATAGAATCCATACAGATTTATTTATGTTTAGTTTTTTCAACATTTGGATTATAACCGTGTATGATGTATAAGGAGATTTATTACCCCCAGTTTAACATTTAACTATCTGTGTCCTACTGGCAGGGATCCCAGGGACCAGACCAGGAATATCCCAGATAAAGATGGAGAAAGAAGAACCAGACTGGGAAGATCATCTGGACCCAATGGAAAGTTTAGCAGGTCCACTAACTGATAGGGGTAAGTTTAACCAATGAATAGGGTTGGTTATTAAGGTGATAATGTAGGGTCTCTCCTTCATTCTATCCATGGAGCCCCCTCTGTATCCTCTATACACAGCTCTCCCTATACAATGTTAACAAGGGAAAGTATCAGTGTTAGTGAAGGATCCTTCCCCTTACATTACACTGTTTGTCCTGATTTGTAGGATTTCTGGACATTAAACCAGAAAGGACAAAATAAAATTAGAGGAGGAAGAACCAGAATCTACTGACTCATCTGGACCCAATGGAAAGCTCAGCAGTCCACTTACTGATAGGGGTAAGTTTAACCAATGAATAGGTTTGGTTATTACGGTGATAATGTAGGGTCTCTCCTTCATTCTATCTATGAGCCCCCCTCTGTATCCTCTATACACAGCTCTCCCTATACAATGTTAACAAGGGAAAGTGTCATGTGTTAGTGAGATCCTTCCCTTACATTACACTGTTTGTCTCTGATTTGTAGGATTTCTGGACATTAAACCAGAAAGGACAGAAATAAAATTAGAGGAGGAAGAACCAGAATCTACTGATCATCAGGACCCAATGGAAAGCTCAGCAGGTCCACTACTGATAGGGGTAAGTTTAACCAATGAATAGGGTGTTTATTAAGGTGATAATGTAGGGTCTCTCCTTTATTCTATCCATGGAGCCCCCTCTGTATCCTCTATACACAGCTCTCCCTATACAATGTTCACAGGGAAAGTGTCTGTGTTTATTGAAGGATCCTTCCCTTACATTCCACTGTTTGTCTCTGATTTGTAGGATTCCTGGACATTAAACCAGGAAGGACAGAAATAAATTAGAGGAGGAAGAACCAGAATCTACTGATCATCTGGACCCAATGGAAGCCAGCAGGTCCCCTTACTGATAGGGGTAATTTTACCCATGAATAGGGTTGTTATTAAGGTGATAATATAGGGTCTCTCCTTCATTCTATCCATGGATCCCCTCTGTATCCTCTATACACAGCTCTCCCTATACAATGTTAACAAGGGAAAGTGTCAGTGTTAGTGAAGGATCCTTCCCCCTTACATTACACTGTTTGTCTCTGATTTGTGGATTTCTGGACATTAAACCAGAAAGGACAGAAATAAAATTAGAGGAGGAAGAACCAGAATCTACTGATCATCTTCACCCAATGGAAAGCTCGGCAGGTCCACTTACTGATAAGGGTAAGTAATCAGGGATTAACCCTCGTATCGTCCGAATGGTGGAGGCTGACACTTGCTCTCAATTTTAACCTGACCTTTTTCAATTATAACCTGCAGGGTTTCCAAACTCAGAACTAGAAATATTCCAAATAAAGATAGAGAAAGAAGAACCAGACTGGGAAGATCATCTGGACCCAATGGAAAGCTCAGCAGGTCCACTTACTGATAGGGGTAAGTTAACCAATGAATAGGGTTGTTTAATGGTAATGTCCACCCTTAAATCAAAAAACTGGTGACATGCCAGTTATCTTCCCACAACCCTAACTGATGTATTACCCAGTTTATTACATGTGTTTGTGACCAGATATTTAAACACAAGGATCGAATGATACACATAACATAAATATTGTTTTATATGCTGTATGTGTATCCCTGGGAAACTGCGCTTAACGTCTCAATGCAAACATTGAAACAAACAGTTTCTACTTCAGAATTAATTTAACTTTATTAACTGTAATTATACAGCCTTACAGATTGAAGCTTTGGCAAGCAATACATCGCACATAGTGTGTTTTCTGTACCTGTGTCTGTGAGGTGTTAAGAGTATGTTTTTGCATTTATGACCGTAAATCTTATTTGATGGCTGCCATGGAAATGGAGAGTAGGAATGGTTGCCATGGATATGGAGGGCTGTTTTTGTGTTTTGCGATTTATAAATGCCTTTTCTGTGGCCCTGCAGATGTTTAAAAACTTCAATTCTCAACATTCATCTGCAGATGGCTGCCAGGGAATGTTTTTTTTTTTGAAGATGAAGAAATAGAAGAGGAATTTGTCTCTTTAGTTCAGTACTTCTTTAAAAAACCTTTACCCCACTGTCAGGAAAATCCACAAGACACACACAGATAGAAAGTATCACACCAGAACCAATGCAGGTAACACATCGACACATCAATACAACGTTCCTGTGTGGTGTGTATTAAGTTACCTACCTTCTATCTCTTAAACTAGATTTAAGGTGCCCATACATCTATGAGATATAACTTACCCGACCAGCGCTCACGCGATGTTCATCGATCCTGCGGAAACCGCTTCTCCCGATCTTACATTCGACCGCAATGCGTCGCAAAATCCCATTCATTTTGGCATCCCATGTCGGTCGAATGTAAGATCGGGAGAAGCGGTTTCCGGCAGGATCGAAGGAACATCGCGTGAGCGCTCGGTCGGGTTAAGTAAAATCTTATAGATGTATGGGCACCTTTAGACACAAGATTTTACACATGATCATCAACAACGTCCAAACGAACACCAATTCATGAATGGATTGTTTGCTGAATGGATGTTTGTCGGGTGGAAAATCTCATGTCCGTACATAGCTTTACTTCTTTTGTTAAGCAGTGATCTAGGTTTCATATAAACAAAATAAAAAAAATAAAATGTGAGATTTTATCACATTTATATCACTGTTGTTTTTATTCTTTTAGAGAATTGCTTCATTAAGTCTGATTACCAGAACAGTCAAGGTCCAGAATCCAGTGGTTCTCTGGATACATTGGAAATATTATACCCAACAGATCAGATGGTTGGAGAGAACTCCCATCATTACACAGAGTGTGGAGAGAGTTTCAATTCGAAGATCCTTCAATCCTCTCATCAACAGACTGAGAAAAACAGAAACATATTGACATTTCCAGAGTGTAAAAAAACCCTCTCTTCTAAGGAGAACATGCAGGAACCTCAGAAAATTCACACAAAGGAGAAACCTTACACTTGCACAGAATGTGGAAAAAAATACAATAAAGAGATCTACCTTAAAAATCACCAACGAATTCACACAGGGGAAAGACCCTTCCCTTGTACAAAATGTAATAAAAGATTTACTCTTAAGAGAGTCCTACTTATGCACCAACGAATTCACACAGGGGAGAAACCTTTTCATTGTACAGAATGTGGGAAAACATTTTCTGAAAAGAGCCGTCTCCAAAGACATCAACTTATCCACACAGGGGAGAAACCCTTTTCGTGTACAGAATGTGATAAGAAATTTGCTCGAAAGAGCTACCTTCAGTCGCACCAGCGAATCCACACAGGGGAGAAACCCTTTGCCTGTGTACAATGTGGGAAAGACTTTTGTAGTAAGCTAGCCCTTCTTTGCCACCAAAGTATCCACACAGGGGAGAATCTTTTCTCATGTCCAGATTGTGGGAAAAAATTTAGTTATAAGAAAAACCTTCGCCATCACCAGAAATCTCACGCAGGTAAAAATATTCTTTAGTATGTTCCATTAAATACATTAACTCTAATCTTTATTTCCATTATAAATTATACATTATACCTTTATATATAGCCGTTACAGTATAATTAATGATGTACACAATAACATACATAACTAATCATTGTAAATACCGCCTCGCTGAATCCCTTATATCCGACCAGTGTGTCAATCATTATATATACTGCAAATGTATCTAATAAACACTTTATTAACTACTCCCTATATAATACGTAAGGCTTGTGATTTTATATGGTCATGGAAATCCTCGGTGGTGTAATATCCTTATATTACACTGTAAATAGTGGATTATCCCTTATATAATACCATACCAAGTGTGATATAATACACCGTATATACATATAGTGTGTGTGTATTATAATATATATATATATATAGATGTATATATATATATTAATATATATATATATATATATATAATATATAATAATCACCAAATTCTAAAAATTTTTTTATTCTGCTGTCCATTTAAAGGGCAACATAAAGCCTCAAAACATACAAAATCGGAAGGCACTAGTGTCTAAATTATCTCGGGTCAACCAGTTTTTATTCGTCTATCGAGAAAATAGGTTACCTCGGTTTATACTCTGATCATGTCGAGTATATACAGTATTTATGTGTTTTTTTAATGTCACTGAGTCACTTTATTTGCACTTGTTTCACTTTTTTGGATTTTGCCTAGGCCACTTTAATATTCGCACAGATTCCTAGTAATAAAGCCATTTCATTATCTATTATAATGAGTGCCATGAGTCTTTTCTCTTGTTGATTTTGAATCTAACTAAATACCACAGATATACCGTAACCTGTATAAGGAATATTACATGTACTGTGACCGGATGGATGGATAAATATTACAGATATATTGTGACCTGGATGAATAAATATTACAAATATACCAGTGACCTGGATGGATGAATATTACAGATATACCAGGACCTGGATGGATAATATTACAGATTACCGTGACCTGGATGAATATATATTATAGATACCATGACCTGGATGGATGAATATTACAGATATACCATGACCTGGATGGATGAATATTACAGATATACCGTGACCTGGATGAATATTACAGATATACATGACCTGGATGAATAATATATATATAGATATACCATGACCTGGATGGATGAATATTACAGATATAACCGTGACCTGGATGGATGAATATTACAGATATACCGGTGACCTGGATTATGAATATTAACAGATATACCATGACCTGGATGGATGATATTACAGATATACCATGACCTGGATGGATGATATTACAGATATACCGTGACCTGGATGGATGAATATTACAGATATACCGTGACCTGGATGGATGAATATTACAGATATTACAGATATACCATGACCTGGATGGATGAATATTACAGATATACCATGACCTGGATGGATGAATATTACAGATATACCGTGGGATGGATAACTATTACGATACTGTGACCTGATGGATGAATATACAGATATACCGTGACCTGGATGGATGAATTTCAGATTACCGTGCCTGGATGGATGAATATTACAATACACCATACCTGGATGAATGAATATTACAGATATACCGTGACCCAGATTAATGAATATTACAGATATACCGTGACCTGGATGGATGAATATTAGATGTACTGTGACCTGGGTGGATGAATATTACAGATATAACATGACCTGGATCGATGAATATTACAGATATACCATGACCTGGATGGATGAATATACAATATACCATGACCTGGATGAATGAATATTACAGATACCGTGACCCAGATTAATGAATATTACAGATATACCGTGACCTGGATGATGAATATAGATGTACTGTGACCTGGATAAATGAATATTACAGATATACCATGATCTGATGGATGATATTAACAGATATACCATGACCTGGATGGATGAATATTACAGATATACCGTGACCTGGATGAATGAATATACAATTACCGTGACCAGCATGAATGATATTACATGATATAACCGTACCTGGATGATGAATATTACGATATACCATGACCTGGATGGATGAATATACAGATATACAATAATATATACCGTATAAAAATAAATAACATTGATATAATTATAACAGATCCATAATAGATTAAAAATATGATACTGAACCTGATGGATAAATATACAGATATACGTGACCCTGTATAATGAATATTAGATTACTGACCTGATGATGAAATTACGAATATAACATGACTGGATGATGAATATTAAGATATAACCTGACCTGATGAATGAATATTACAGATATACGTGACCCTGGATGAATGAATATTACAGATATACCAGACCGGGATGAATGATCTTACTAGATATACATGACTGGATGAATTAATATTACAGATATACCGTGACCCAGATGAATGAATATTACAGATATACGTGACCTGGATGATGAATATTAGATTACTGACTGTGACCTGGATAATGAAATTACAGATATACCATGACGGTGGATGAAATATTACAGATATACCATGACCTGGATGGATGAATATACAGATATACCTTGACCTGGATGAATGAATATTACGATATACCATGACCTGGATGATGAATATTACAGATATACCATGACTGGATGATGAATATTACAGGATATTACCATGACCTGGATGAATGATATTACAGATATACCATGACCTGGATGATATTACAGATATACCATGAGCTGGATGAATGAATATTACAGATATACCGTGACCTGGATGTATGAATATTAGATTACGTACCTGGATAAATGAATATTACAGAAATACCGTGACCTGGATGAATGAATATTCAGATATACCATGACTGGATGTGAATATTACAGATATACCATGACCTGATGGATGAATATTACAGATATAACATGACCTGGATGAATGAATATTCAGATATACCGTGACTGATATAATATTACAGATATACCGTGACCTGGATGGATGATATTACAGATATACGTGACCTGTGAGATATACGATATAATTACCTGGATAATGAATATTACAGATATACCTGACCTGATGGATGAATAAACAGAATACCTGACCTGGATGATAAATAGCAGATACTTGACTGTATATGAATATTGATGACTGTGACCTGGATGAATGAAATTACAGATACATGCTGGATGGATGATGAACGAAAATCTACTAATTATCCACTTATTGAAGGTGGTAAGTACCAGGAGACTGACACCTTAGATTTTACTTGTTCCTGTCTTTTATAACCACAGGTATTCTTAAGCTGAAAGAAGAAATATACAGATAAAGATAGAGAAAGAAGAACCAGACTGGGAAGATCATCTGGACCCAATGAAAGCTCAGGTCCACTTACTGATAGGGGTAAGTTTAACCAATGAATAGGGTTGTTTATTAAGGTGATAATGTAGGGTCTCTCCTTCATTCTATCCCTGGAGCCCCCTCTGTATCCTCTGTGCATGCATATCTTTTGTTTTCAGAAACTCATCCATTTTTTTTAACTATCCAAAGAACTTGCAATCACCACATTCCACTGGAAACAGTTCCATAGTTTTAACCATTCTCAGTGAAAAACCCCTTCCGAACTCTTTCTTCAAGTCTTAGAGATGTCCACGTGTCCTCTGACATGTTCTATTGGTGAACATGCCCCAGATAGTTTATTGTATGGCCCGTTAATGTATTTATACACAGTAATCAATCCCCACGCAGAACCTTTTCTCCAGCTTACATAATTGTTTACTTTTCCAGTCCTCTCATATCCAAGCTCCCCCAATCCCCTATTAATTAGTTGCCCTTCTCTGAACCCGTTCCATTTCAAAGATGTCCTTTTTGTACACAGGATTCCAAATTTGCACTGCATATTCCAAATGAGGCCTTACCAATGCTTTGTAAAGAGGAGAATTACATTTTCCTCCCTTGAATCCATACCTCTTTTATACAAGACAATACCATGCTGGCTCTGGCTGTTGCTGCCTGGCATTGCTTGCTACATTAAGGTTTGTTAGCCACTAAAAATCCAGATAATTTTCCAACAAGAGATTCACTTAAAATCCTTCTGCTGATATACTATAAATAAAATAAAAACTCTGTGTTAAGCCCAAATTGCTTTACATTTATCAACATTGAATCTCATCTGCACTTATGGCAGCCCAATGTGACTTTCTATATCCGCCTGCAACAATAAAATAGCTCTTCAGCATATAAACTAGGATGATATATTCTCAGGTAAAGGCACTGAACAGAAGTGGACTGTTTTTAAAGATGTGTTTAAACCATTGGGAATAAATGTAAAAAAATATGTCTGCACCCATGTGTCTTTATTCTGATGTAAAGAGGCAAATGGAAAGAAGAAAAAGGCATTTAAAAACCTTTAAGTCAGAGAACAGAAAGGGCCTTTAGGAATTATAAAAACTGTAACAAGAGTGTAAGAAAGCAATTAAGCTAACTAAAATTAATGTGAAGTAGGATAGCTGAACAAAGCATCACTAACCCTAAACAGTTCTAGGAGTACTAAACTCAATCATTTTAATGCTAATATGAAGCTTTTCTTACTAGAACACCTATACATTGTAAGATTTTATCTAGTAAGTTACATTTAGTACATGTAGAAATGATTCTGTATAAGAAGGCTTCCATGTTTGTTGCCAGTGGTTGCCATGTACTCCTAAAAGAGCCTGCTTCCTGAACTTGTATTCACTGTTTTTATGGACAGAATTTTTATACAGATGTCTCACACCCATTAGGTTTTACACTCTGTAATAATCCACACCAGGCTGGAGAAGTAGCCCTGTTAATAGGACACACCTACATCGGATTGTACTCTCTCCTACTGTTCTCTAATAGTTTCTGTCTGGCAGGGCCCCTGACCCCTCCTCTCGCAAGAACTCTTCACGACCACCGTTTTTAATAGCTGATCACGTGTATGACGGAAATGTTTGTGCTATCAGCTGTTAAAAGACCAGACCCGAACTTCCAGTTTGGTTCAGGAAGTTCAGGTCTGGTCTTCTAAACAGCTGATAGCGCATATGTTTCATTCATACGTGCAACCAGCTGTTAAAAATGGCTTGTCACTTGCCTTGAACTTGGGCTTGTGATGGCCCTACTACTGTCCGGGCCCCCCCTGGTAGTTATGCCACTGCTGTCTGGTCAATACATTCAAATGTTTGTCAGTTGAGCAGTCATAATATATGTCTGTATTATATGAGATTGTACAATCAGACTGACCAGCCGTGAAGCCCATAATTATTAGAAACTTTGTTCTAGGCTTTAGATAAACAATATAAAAATGTTACTTGGATTTTATATAACATTACATCTATCTCCCTTACTTTGTTTTTTCTTTAAAGATAATTGCTACAGGGAACAGGAGAGTTTTTTCTCTAAAACATCCATCAAGTCTGAATATCAGAACAGTCAAGATCTAGAATCCAATGGTTCCCCTAATACACGGGATACAGACAGTGAAATATTATACCCAATAGATCGATTGGTCGAGAAACACGAAAAATATTCCCATGCCCAGAATGTGTGGAAAAACTTCTTTTATAAGCACGGCCTGAAGGAACATGTGAAAATTCACACAGGGGTAAAACCATTCACTTGTACGAATGTGAAAAAAAATTCTCTTCTGAACGAACCTTTTATTTCACCAATCAATCCACACAGGGTGAGACCTTTTTCTTGTAAGAATGTGGAAAGAATTTATTCGGAAGGACCCCTTCAACGACACCAGCAAATAACTCAGGGAAAAGACCCTTCCCTTGTACTGAATGTACGAAAAAATTTACCTTTAAGAAAGATCTTCTTTTCACCAGCAAATCCACACCGGTATAAACCCATTTATATGTACAGATGTGGTAAAAATTTTGCTCAAACGCAGCAACTCAGTTCACACCAGCGAACACACACGGGAGAAAACCCTTTTCATGTCACAAATGTGGAAAACATTTACTATAAGAGAGCCTTCAGTCTCACCAGCTAATTCACACAGGGGAAAAACCCTTTCCTGTACAGAATGTAATCAAAGTTCTCTAACAAGCGAGCCTTCAATCACAACCAAAAGCCTCCACACAGGGGAGAAACTCTTCCGTTGTACAGATTGTGGAAAGGTTTCTCTCACCATGACTTCCTTCAGTCACATCGACGTATCCACACAATCAGAAACACTTTTTCATGTTCCAAATGTGGGAAAAAATTCTCCTCGAAAGGCCGCTTTGAGTCGCATCAACAAGCCCACACAGCGGAGAAACTTTTTCTTGTACAGAAATGGTGCAAACGTTTTTCTTGTAAGAATGTGGGAAAGTTCAATCGAAAGTACGGCCTGAAAGAACATAGAAAATCCACACTGGGGAAAACCATTCACTTGTATCAAACAAACAACAAAGTACAACACAAAAAACAACATTCTGCTGTCCATTTAAAGGGCAACTAAAGCCTCAAAACAATACAAAATCGGAAGGCACTAGTGGTCATAATTATACTCGGGTCAACCAGTTTTTATTCGTCTATCAGGAGAAAATAGGTACCTCGGTTTATACTCTGATCATTCGAGTATATACAGTATTTATGTGTTTTTAATGTACACTGAGTCACTTTATTTTGCACTTGTTCACTTTTTTGGATTTTGCACTAGGCCACTTTAATATTCGGACAGATTCCTAGTAATAAAGCCATTTCATTATCTATTATAATGAGTGCCATGATGTCTTTTCTCTTGTTGATTTTGAATCTAACTAAATACCACAGATATACCGTAACCTGTATGAAGGAATATTACATGTACTGTGACCTGGATGGATGGATAAATATTACAGATATATTGTGACCTGGATGGATGAATATTACCGATATACCGGACCTGGATGATGAATATTACAGATATACCATGACCTGGATGGATGAATATTACAGATATACCGTGACCTGGATGGATAATATTACAGATCTACTGACCGTGATGAATGAATATTACAGATTACGTGACCTGGATGGATGAATATTACAGATAACCTGACCTGGATGGATGAATATTATACGATATACATTGACCCGGATGAAGAATATTACAGATATACCATGACTGGATGAATGAAGATTACAGATCTACATGACCTGGATATGAATTGAATATTACAGATATACCATGACCTGGATGAATGAATAATACAGATATACCGTGACCCAGATGAATGAATATTACAGATATACCGTGACCTGGATGGATGAATATTAGATGTACTGTGACCTGGATAAATGAATATTACAGATATACCATGATCTGGATGGATGAATATTACAGATATACCATGACCTGGATGGATGATATTACAGATTACCGTGACCTGGATGAATAGAATAGTTACAGATATACCGTGACCACAGCATGAATGAATATTACAGATATACCGTGACCTGGAGGATTGAATATTACGATATACCATGACCTGGATGGATGATATTACAGATATACCGGACCTGGATGGAAAATATTACAGAATACTGTGACATGTAGAATGAAATATGTACTGTGACCTGGATGGATGAATATACAGATATACCATGACCTGGATGATGAATATATAGATAACATGACCTGGATGAATGAATATTACAGATATACCGTGACTGGATGAATGAATATTACAGATATACCGTGACCTGGATGAATGAATATACAGATATACCAGACCTGGATGAATGAAATATTACAGATATACCTGACCGGATGAATGAATATACAGATATACCGTGCCCAGAGAATGAATATTACAGATATACGACCTGGAGGAGAATATTAGATGTACTGTGACCTGGATAAATGAATATTACAGATATACCATGATCTGGATGGATGAATAAATATTACAAATATACCATGACCTGGATGGATGAATATTACAGATATACCATGACCTGGATGGATAATATTACAGATATACCGTGACCTGGATGAATATATATTATAGATATACCATGACCTGGATGGATGAATATTACAGATATACCATGACCTGGATGGATGAATATTACAGATATACCGTGACCGATGAAATGACAGATATACCGTGACCTGGATGGATGAATATTACAGATATACACCATGACCTGGATGAATGAATATTCAGATATACCGTGACCCGATTAATGAATATTACAGATGATACCGTGACCTGGATGGATGACTATTAGATGTACACTGTGACCTGGGTGGATGAAATTAACAGATATAACATGACCTGGATCGATGAATATTACAGATATACCATGACCTGGATGGATGAATATACAGATATACCATGACCTGGATGAAGTGATATTACAGCTATACCGTGACCCAGTTAATGAATATTACAGATTACCGTGACCTGGAGATGAATATTAGATGTACTGTGACCTGGATAAATGAATATTACAGATATACCATGATCTGATGGATGAATATTACAGATTACCATGACCTGGATGGATGAATATTACAGATATACCGTGGACCTGGATGAATGAATTACAGTATACCGTGACCAGCATGAATGAATATTACAGATATACCGTGACCTGGATGGATGAAATTACAGATATACCATGACCGGGATGGATGAAATATTACAGATATACCGTGACCTGGATGGATAATATTTACAGATATTACTGTGACCTGTTGAATGAATATTAGATGTACTGTACCGGATGGATGAATATACAGATATAAACATGACCGGATCGAGAATATTATAGATAACATGACCTGATGAATGGAATATTACAGATATACCGTGACCTGGATGAATGAATATTACAGATATACCATGACCTGGATGAATGAATATTACAGATATACCATGACCTGGATGAATAATATTACAGATATACCGTGACCCAGATGAATGAATATTACAGATATACGTGGACCTGGATGATGAATATTAGATGTAATGTGACCTGGATAAATGAATATTACAGATATACCATGATCTGGAGGATGAATATACAGATATGATATAACATGACCTGGATGGATGAATATTACAGATATACCGTGACCCGGATGAATGAATATTACAGATATACCGTGACCTGGATTGATGAATATTACAGATATACCATGACCTGGATGGATGAATATTACAGATAAACCGTGACCTGGATGGATGAATATTACAGATATCACGTGACCCGATTAATGAATATTCCAGTATACCGTGACCTGGATGGATACTATTAGATGTACTGTGACCTGGGTGGATGAATTTACAGATATAACATGACCTGGATCGATGAATATTACAGATATACCTGACCTGGATGGATGAATATACAATATACCATGACCTGGATGAATGAATATTACAGATACCGGACCCGATTAATGAATATTACAGATATACCGTGACCTGGATGATGAATATTAGATGTACTGTGACTGGATAAATGAATATTACAGATATACCATGATCTGATGGATGATATTAACAGATATCCATGACCTGGATGGATGAATATTACAGATATACCGTGACCTGGATGAATGATATACAGATTACCGTGACCAGCATGAATGAATTACATATATACCGTGACCTGGATGATGAATATTACAGATATACCATGACCTGGATGGATGAATATACAGATATACAATAATAAAAATATGACTCGATGATAAATAAAAAATAAATAACATCTGATATATAAATATTACAGATCAATAATAAGAATAAAAATAAAAAAAAATATAGATAAAACCGTGACCGATGGATACAGATATACAGATATCTGTGACCCTGTATGAATGAATATTACGATTACCATGTACCTGGATGGATGAATATTACGAATATATACATGACCGGATGATGAATATTAAGATATACACATGACCTGATGAATGAATATTACAGATATACCGTGACCTGGATGAATGAATATTACAGATATACCATGACGGGAATGAAGAATCTTACTAGATGATACATGACCTGGATGAATAATATTACAGATATACCGTGACCCAGGATGAATGAATATTACAGATATACCGTTGACCTGGATGGATGAATATTAAGATTTACTGTAACTGTGACCTGGATAAATGAAATTAACAGATATACCGATGATCTTGGCTGGATGAATGAATATTACAGATATACCATGATCTGGATGGATGAATATTACAGATATACCATGACCTGGATGGATGAAATGACAGATATACCGTGACCTGGATGGATGAATATTACAGATATACACCATGACCTGGATGAATGAATATTCAGATATACCGTGACCCGATTAATGAATATTACAGATATACCGTGACCTGGATGGATGACTATTAGATGTACACTGTGACCTGGGTGGATGAAATTAACAGATATAACATGACCTGGATCGATGAATATTACAGATATCCATGACCTGGATGGATGAATATACAGATATACCATGACCTGGATGAATGATATTACAGAATATACCGTGACCCAGTTAATGAATATTACAGATTACCGTGACCTGGAGGATGAATATTAGATGTACTGTGACCTGGATAAATGAATATTACAGATATACCATGATCTGATGGATGAATATTAACAGAGATTACCATGACCTGGATGGATGAATATTACAGATATACCGTGACCTGGATGAATGAAATTACAGTATACCGTGACCAGCATGAATGAATATTACAGATATACCGTGACCTGGATGGATGAAATTACAGATATACCATGACCGGATGGATGAAATATTACAGATATACCGTGACCTGGATGGATAATATTTACAGATATTACTGTGACCTGTTGAATGAATATTAGATGTACTGTACCGGATGGATGAATATACAGATATATAACATGACCGGATCGAGAATATTATAGTATACACATGACCTGATGAATGAATATTACAGATATACCGTGACCTGGATGAATGAATATTACAGATATACCATGACCTGGATGAATGAATATTACAGATATACCATGACCTGGATGAATGAATATTACAGATATACCGTGACCCAGATGAATGAATATTACAGATATACCGTGACCTGGATGGATGAATATTAGATGTACTGTGACCTGGATAAATGAATATTACAGATATACCATGATCTGGATGGATGAATATTACAGATATACCATGACCTGGATGGATGAATATTACAGATAGACCTTGACCTGGATGAATGAATATTACAGATATACCATGACCTGGATAGATGAATATTACAGATATACCATGACCTGGATGAATGAATATTACAGATATACCATGACCTGGATGAATGAATATTACAGATATACCATGACCTGGATGAATGTATATTACAGATATACCATGAGCTGGATGAATGAATATTACAGATATACCGTGACCTGGATGTATGAATATTAGATGTACTGTGACCTGGATAAATGAATATTACAGAAATACCGTGACTGGATGAATGAATTACAGATATACCATGACCTGGATGGATGAATATTACAGATATACCATGACCTGGATGGATGAATATTACAGATATAACATGACCTGGATGAATGAATATTACAGATATACCGTGACCTGGATGGATGAATATTACAGATATACCGTGACCTGGATGGATGAATATTACAGATATAACATGACCTGGATGAATGAATATTACAGATATACCGTGACCTGGATGGATGAATATAACAGATATACCGTGACCTGGATGGATAAATATTACAGATATACTGTGACCTGTATGAATGAATATTAGATGTACTGTGACCTGGATGAATGAATATTACAGATATACCATGGTCTGGATGGATGGATGAACGAAAATCTACTAATTATCCACTTATTGAAGGTGGTAAGTACCAGGAGACTGACACCTTAGATTTTACTTGTTCCTGTCTGTTTATAACCAGCAGGTATTCTTAAGCTGAAAGAAGAAATATTACAGATAAAGATAGAGAAAGAAGAACCAGACTGGGAAGATCATCTGGACCCAATGGAAAGCTCAGGTCCACTTACTGATAGGGGTAAGTTTAACCAATGAATAGGGTTGTTTATTAAGGTGATAATGTAGGGTCTCTCCTTCATTCTATCCCTGGAGCCCCCTCTGTATCCTCTGTGCATGCAATATTCTTTGTTTTCAGAAACTCATCCATTTTTTTTAACTATCCAAAGAACTTGCAATCACCACATTCCACTGGAAGACAGTTCCATAGTTTTACCATTCTCAGTGAAAAACCCCTTCCGAACTCTTTTCTTCAAGTCTTAAGAGATGTTCACGTGTCCTCTGACATGTTCTATTGGTGAACAATGCCCCAGATAGTTTATTGTATGGCCCGTTAATGTATTTATACACAGTAATCATATCCCCACGCAAGAACCTTTTCTCCAGCGTACATAATTGTTACTTTTCCAGTCTCTCTTCATATCCAAGCTCCCCCAATCCCCTTATTAATTTAGTTGCCCTTCTCTGAACCCTTTCCATTTCAAAGATGTCCTTTTTGTACACAGGATTCCAAATTTGCACTGCATATTCCAAATGAGGCCTTACCAATGCTTTGTAAAGAGGGAGAATTACATTTTCCTCCCTTGAATCCATACCTCTCTTTATACAAGACAATACCATGCTGGCTCTGGCTGTTGCTGCCTGGCACTGCTTGCTACATTAAGGTTTGTTAGCCACTAAAAATCCAAGATAATTTTCCAACAGAGATTCACTTAAAAATCCTTCTGCTGATTATACTATAAATAAAATAAAAACTCTGTGTTAAGCCCAAATTGCTTTACATTTATCAACATTGAATCTCATCTGCCACTTATGGCAGCCCAATGTGACTGTCTATATCTGCCTGCAACAATAAAAATAGCTCTTCAGCATATAAACTAGGATGATATATTCTCAGGTAAAGGCACTGAACAGAAGTGGACTGTTTTTAAAGAGGTTTTAAACCATTGGGAAGTAAATGTAAAAAAAATATGTCTGCACCCATGTGTCTTTATTCTGATGTAAAGAGGCAAATGGAAAGGAAGAAAAAGGCATTTAAAACCTTTAAGTCAGAGGGAACAGAAAGGGCCTTTAGGAATTATAAAAACTGTAACAAGGAGTGTAAGAAAGCAATTAAGCTAACTAAAATTAATAGTGAAGTTAGGATAGCTGAACAAAGCATCACTAACCCTAAACAGTTCTAGGAGTACTAAACTCAATCATTTTAATGCTAATATGAAAGCTTTTCTTACTAGAACACCTATACATTGTAAGATTTTATCTAGTAAGTTACATTTAGTACATGTAAGAAATAGATTCTGTAAATAAGAAGGCTTCCATGTTGTTGCCAGTGGTTGCCATGTACTCCTAAAAGAGCCATGCTTCCTGAACTTAGTATTCACTGTTTTTATGGACAGAATGTTTTCTATACAGATGTCTCACACCATTAGGTTTTACACTCTGTAATAATCCACACCAGGCTGGAGAAGTAGCCCTGTTAATATGGACACACCTTACAATCGGATTGTACTCTCCTACTGTTCTCTAATAGTTTCTGTCTGGCAGGGCCCCTGACCCCTCCTCTCGCCAAGAACTCTTCAGCGACCAGCCGTTTTTAAATAGCTGATCACGTGTATGACGGAAATGTTTGTGCTATCAGCTGTTTAAAAGACCAGACCCGAACTTCCAGTTTGGTTCAGGAAGTTCAGGTCTGGTCTTCTAAACAGCTGATAGCGCATATGTTTCATTCATACGTGCAACCAGCTGTTTAAAAATGGCTTGTCACTGCCTTGAACTTGGGCTTGTGATGGGCCCTACTACTGTCCGGGCCCCCCCTGGTAGTTATGCCACTGCTGTCTGGTCAATACATTCAAATGTTTGTCAGTTGAGCAGTCATAATATATGTCTGTATTATATGAAGATTGTACAATCAGACTGACCAGCCGTGAAGCCCATAATTATTAGAAACTTTGTTCTAGGCTTTAGATAAACAATATAAAATGTTACTTGGATTTTATATAACATTACATCTATCTCCCTTACTTTGTTTTTATTCTTTAAGATAATTGCTACAGGGAACAGGAGAGTTTTTTCTCTAAAACATCCATCAAGTCTGAATATCAGAACAGTCAAGATCTAGAATCCAATGGTTCCCCTAATACACTGGATACAGACAGTGAAATATTATACCCAATAGATCAGATGGTCGGAGAGAAACACAGAAAAATATTCCCATGCCCAGAATGTGGGAAAAACTTCTTTTATAAGCACGGCCTGAAGGAACATGTGAAAATTCACACAGGGGTAAAACCATTCACTTGTACGGAATGTGAAAAAAAATTCTCTTCTGAACGAAACCTTTTATTTCACCAATCAATCCACACAGGGGTGAGACCTTTTTCTTGTAAAGAATGTGGGAAAGAATTTATTCGGAAGGACCACCTTCAACGACACCAGCAAATACACTCAGGGAAAAGACCCTTCCCTTGTACTGAATGTACGAAAAAATTTACCTTTAAGAAAGATCTTCTTTTACACCAGCAAATCCACACACGGTATAAACCATTTATATGTACAGAATGTGGTAAAAAATTTGCTCAAAAGCAGCAACTTCAGTCACACCAGCGAACACACACAGGGGAGAAACCCTTTTCATGTACAGAATGTGGAAAAACATTTACTAATAAGAGAAGCCTTCAGTCTCACCAGCTAATTCACACAGGGGAAAAACCCTTTCCTTGTACAGAATGTAATAAAAAGTTCTCTAACAAGCGAGCCCTTCAATCACACCAAAGCCTCCACACAGGGGAGAAACCTTTCCGTTGTACAGATTGTGGAAAAGGTTTCTCTCACCATGACTTTCTTCAGTCACATCGACGTATCCACACAATGCAGAAACCTTTTTCATGTTCAGAATGTGGGAAAAAATTCTCTCGAAAGAGCCGCTTTGAGTCGCATCAACAAGCCCACACAGCGGAGAAACTTTTTCCTTGTACAGAAATGGTGAAACGTTTTTCTTGTAAAGAATGTGGGAAAGGATTCAATCGAAAGTACTGCCTGAAAGAACATGAGAAAATCCACACTGGGGTAAAACCATTCACTTGTACAGAATGTGGGAAAAAATTCTCTTCTGAACGAAACCTTTTCTTTCACCAATCAATCCACACAGGGGTGAGACCTTTTTCTTGTAAAGAATGTGGGAAAGGATTCATGCGGAAGGACCACCTTCAACGACACCAGCAAAAACACACAAGGGAGAAACCCTTCCCTTGTACAGAATGATAGATAAGACTTACCTTTAAGAAAGAATTTCTTATACACAAGCAAATCCACACAAAGGAGAAACCTTTCAATTGTTTTGAATGTAGGAATGATTGATTCTAAAAGAGACACTTTTGCCTTGTACAGAATTTGATTAAAAAAATATCTAACAAGTCGAGCCCTTGATTTACACCAAGGCACCCACACGGGGGAGAACCCTTTCTCGTGTACAGAATGTGAGAAAGAATCCCCCAAAATGTATTAAGGTGAGAAAAAGGGTCACTCTCTCTGGTCAGTTTGGCCTTATTATAGGCCAAGGCAAAATAAATCAAATATGTCCATTTACAGAACAGTATTTTACTTCCATATAAAACCCTCCCACTGATTGGCATAGGCGTTATTTTACCACGCTGCCATAAAGTATCTCTAAATTACCCATAATGATCTGTAATGATCTACAAAATGCTGGTAACTCCTCCACCTCTTATATTTCCTTTATGTGGAAAACATCCATAGACAATTTATCTAGAAAATATGTCTGAAAAGTGAATATTTACAAAGCTTTCCAGCCATGTCGGTACGTGAAGACGAACCTTTAACCCTTTCAATGCCCATAGAATTTACATTTCACATGCGTTATGTGTTACAAGAATGTTCAGGATGTGGTTAGAAAACCCACATAAGGTAGGATACGTTATATTTTGTTTTTCCGAACACAATGTGTAACTTAATAATTTAATACAATTTTATAACTTTTTTTGGAAATTTGACTGGACTTTTGGGTGATATATGTCAACATGAGTAAAATTTTTATTTATTTAAAGTTTAATTTAAGTTTAAGTTTACAAACAAACATCTCAAATTTTTCGGAGCACTATAAATGTAGGTACCCACTATCCTGTACAGAGAACAATATATATGTAGGTACCCCACTATCCTGTACAGAGAACAATATATATGTAGGTACCCCACTATCCTGTACAGAGAACAATATATATGTAGGTACCCCACTATCCTGTACAGAGAACAATATATATGTAGGTACCCACTATCCTTTACAGAGAACAAAATATATGTAGGTACCCACTATCCTGTACAGAGAACAATATATATGTATTATATATGTTCTCGTAAGGATAGTGGGTACCTACATTATATTGTTTCTGTAAAGGATAGGGGGTACCTACCATATATATTGTTCTCTGTAAAGGATAGTGGGTACCTACATATATTATTGTCTCTGTAAAGGATAGTGGGTACCTACATATATATTGTTCTCTGTAGGATAGTGGTACCTACATAAATGTTCTCTGTAAAGGATAGTGGGTACCACTATATATTGTTCTCTGTACAGGATAGTGGGTACCTACATATATTGTTCTCTGTAAAGGATAGTGGGTACACAATATATTGTTTCCTGTAAAGGATAGTGGGTACCTACATAATATTGTTCTCTGTAAAGGATAGTGGGTACCATACATATATATTGTTCTCTGTACAGGATAGTGGGTACCTACATATATATTGTTTCTGTAAGGATAGTGGGTACCTACATTATATTGTGCTCTGTAAAGGAGAAGTGGGGTACCTACATAAATTTGTTCTCTGTAAAGGATAGTGGGTACCTACATATATTAGTTCTCTGTCAGGATAGTGGGTACCTAATATATATTGTTCTCTGTAAAGGATAGTGGGTACCTACATATATATGTTCTCTGTAAAGGATAGTGGGTACCTAAATATATTGTTCTCTGTAAAGGATAGTGGGTACCTAATATATTGTTCTCTGTAAAGGATAGTGGGTACCTACATTATATTGTTCTCTGTACAGGATAGTGGGTACCTACATATATTGTTCTCTGTACAGGATAGTGGGTACCTACATATATATTGTTCAGTAAAGGATAGTGGTACCTACATATATATTGTTCTCTGTAAGGATAGTGGTACCTACATATATATGTTCTCTGTAAAGGATAGTGGGTACTACATATATATTGTTCTCTGTAAAGGTAGTGGTACCTACATATATTTCTCGTAAGGAAGTGGGTGAGTGGGTACCTACATATATATTGTCTCTGTAAAGGATAGTGGGTACCTACATATATATGTTCTTGTACAGGATGTGGGGTACACTACATATATATTGTTCTCTTAAAGGATAGTGGGGTACCTACCATATATGATTGTTCTCTGTAAAGGATAGTGGGTACCTACAATATAATTGTTCTCGTACAGGATAGTGGGTACCTACATATATATTGTTCTCTGTAAAGGATAGTGGGGTACCCTACATATATATTGTTCTCTGTAAGGAAGTGGGTACCTACATATATATTGTCTTGTACAGGATAGGGGGTACCTACATATATATTGTTCTCTGTAAGGATAGTGGTACCTACATATATATTGTTCTCCGTGTACAGGATAGTGGGGTACCTACATATATATTGTTCTCTGTACAGGTAGGGGGTACCTACATATATATTGTTCTGCTTACAGGATAGTGGGGTACCTACATATATTGTCCTCTGTACAGGATAGTGGGTACCTACATATATATTGTTCTCTGTAAGGATAGTGGGTACTACATAAATTGTCCTCTGTACGGATAGTGGGTACCTACATATATATTGTTCTCGTACAGGATAGTGGGGTACCTACATATATATTGTTTCTGTAAAGGATAGTGGGTACCTACATTTATATTGTCCTCTGTACAGGATAGTGGGGTACCTACATATATATTGTCCTCCGTACAGGATAGTGGGTACCTACATATATATTGTTCTCCGTACAGGATAGTGGGGTACCTACATATATATTGTTCTCTGTAAAGGATAGTGGGTACCTACATTTATATTGTCCTCTGTACAGGATAGTGGGGTACCTACATATATATTGTTCTCTGTACAGGATAGTGGGTACCTACATATATATTGTTCTCTGTACTAGGACATAGAGGGGGTACCTACATATATATTGTCTCTGTACAGGATATGGGTACCTACATATATATTGTTCTCTGTAAAGGATGTGGGTACCTACATTATATTGTTCTCTGTAAAGGATAGTGGGTACCTATATATATTGTTCTCTGTAAAGGATAGTGGGGTACCTACAATATATATGTTCTCTGAAAGGATAGTGGGGTACCTCCATATATATTGTTTCTGTAAAGGATAGTGGGTACCTACATATATATTGTCTCATGTAAGGATAGTGGGTACCTACATATATAATGTTCCCTGTAAAGGATAGTGGGTACCTAATATATATTGTTCTCTGTAAAGATAGTGGGTACCTAATATATTTGTCTCAGTACAGGATAGTGGGGTACCTACATATATATTGTTCTCTGTAAAGGATAGTGGGGTACCTACATATATATTGTTCTCTGTAAAGGATAGTGGGTACCTACATATATATTGTTCTCTGTAAAGGATAGTGGGTACCTAATATATTGTTCTCTGTAAAGGATAGTGGGTACCTACATATATATTGTTCTCTGTAAGGATAGGGGGTACCTACATATATATTGTTCTCTGTAAAGGATAGTGGGTACTACATATTATTGTTCTCTGTAAAGGATAGTGGGGTACCTACATATATATTGTTCTCTGAAAGATAGTGGGTACCCATATATTGTCTCTGTAAGGATAGTGGGTACCTACAATATTAATGTTCTCTGTAAAGGATAGTGGGTACCTACATATATATTGTTCTCTTAAAGATAGTGGGTACCACATAATATTGTTCTTGTAAAGGATAGTGGGTACCACATATATATTGTTCTTGTACAGGATAGGGGGTACCTACAATATATTGTTTCTTGTAAAGGATAGTGGGTACCTACATATATATTGTTCTCTGTAAAGGATAGTGGGTACCTACATATATATTGTTCTCTGTAAAGGATAGTGGGTACCTACATATATATTGTTCTCTGTAAAGGATAGTGGGTACCTACATATATATTGTTCTCTGTAACAGGATAGTGGGTACCTACATATATATTGTTCTCTGTAAAGGATAGTGGGTACCTACATATAATATTTTCTCTGTAAAGGATAGTGGGTACTACATATATATGTGTCTCTGTAAAGGATAGTGGGGTACCGAC